>OU015492.1:153142767-153400927 GCA_907164885.2 Dolomedes plantarius
ATAGTAATTTTATTCTCAAATATGCATAGTATGTTTCACAAAGACAATAAAAATGTGTTATCTTTCTTAAAATTGTGTATAGAGTATACCAATGTATGACACCTAAAATCATTTCAATTATAATTTTTGACCTCGAGTTCTATAATGAATATGGTCTTATACGAGAGAACACTTATGTCACGCAATTTCGAATGCTTTACCAGATAAATTAGGTGTAAGACAGAAGTGAAGGTTTATATCATTAATTCAATAATTTGGTTCATTCGTATTGTGTATAACTTTAGAATAAGAATTAATTGTTCCTCATTCTAATATATGTATAGTGTGATCTAAATAGCGAGTGTTTTAAAAATTTAATCTTATTATTGATTCAAAAAGAATTTTTTTATCATTTAGCTTATAACGCATCGGCTTTGAGCCACATGGACATGCTCCAGAATTTTTTTTAACAAAAAATAAAATAGTTTTCTCGCAAACAGAAGTTGCCCCTATGAGACTACAAATGGCAGCAGCATATTTTTGACATGAAATCAGATTTTGTCCGCATTTTAAAATGGTTTTGTATAAAAAATAACAAAAAATGCTGTAGTCTCGATTAGCTATTGTTCTTGCTTTTTTTAATATAACCATATTTTTTAATAAGATCTCGCCATTTTTTTATAAAATTTAAATTTCGTTTTTCATTTAAAAGTCATCAGAAGATGACATATTTTCAACAGACAATTTACAGAACTTAATCCAAGCCTATAAAATTGGCTTACGGTAGGTGATCCAAGCATCAGCGGTATAAATACTTACATTAATATAACCCTAAGCGCAATTTTTATATATACATTTATATACACACACATCTATGTGTGTGTGTGTGTGTGTGTGTGTATGTTTGTAAAAACTATCTTTTAAGTACATTCAAATGTATATAAATTCGAAAATCAGAACCAACAAAAAGGATAACTACGGCAGGACAAAGGAATTATACATACATATATATATATGTATATATATGTATATATATATATATATATATATATATATATATATATATATATATATATATATATATATATATATATATATATATATATATATATATATGTGTGTGTGTGTATTTAGGTATGTATGTTTTTTTTTGGTTCATATTTATTTAAAATTGAAAAGAATGCTTTTAAGAACGACTACTTGATAATTATTACCCTAATAAGCGACAGCTAAAGTTATCTGTGAAACACGTAATGAAATTAAGCATATCTGAAATTATCTCTTTCCACAACGAAAACGATAGCTATCAATGTACCTTTTGCCAACAAACGTCGTTTGTTGTTAGATGACTGAAACGACACTTATTCGATTGGACGGGCATGTTATTAGATTTGTAAAAAAAGTATCTAGAGATGTATACATTTTGGTAAATAATAAGCTGACTGCTACTTCTCCTGTTAAAATGGTAATGTAATACCGTGTAAAATTAAAGTGATAAAATCATCCTGAAAAATTATTTTTCTTTCCTGTATTGTAATTAACAACAACAACAACACTATTCACATAAATAATAACCAGACCATTTCATATAACGTTGATTTAAGTGCACCCAACAATAGTAATTCTGATATTAAAAGACTTTTGATCTTTAAAAAGGATCATGTCTCGCTTATACTATAAAAAAATTATGATTTCAAATTTGATCCGAATATCTTTTAACACATATATACAAAAAAAATATATCAAACAGCACTAAGTACAATGTCAAAGAACAAAAATAAAAATATAGTACTCTTATTAAATGCCTATAGTTTACATATGAATGTTCTGTTCTGATGAAGATAATCGTATTAAAATCAACAAACTTGCTTGTGTAATATTAAAGTAAAGAAATAAATTTTTCAGTTTTCTGGAATTTACGTAAATTGATATAATGTCTTACTTTTAATGCCTTATGGATTTAAAATAGCTCTTACCTCAAAGTATTTAAGAAGTAATCATCCTTTCCCCTCATTTTTAATCTTTATATCTTTCTAGCCAGAGCAATCACATTCGAAAGCAATTACATTATGATGGAGGCTAATAAATTGCTTAGTATTGTTATACAAATGTAGATGCATATGAAATGAACTGATTGTAATATCCTTAATGAATGTTATTCTAGATTTCTAATTATATCATAATTAGAAGATTAAAAATTAATTCATTCTCTAATAGAAACGCTGTCGGTCCATAATATCACATTATAATGCGAATTATTTCAATTCCCTTTTATGATAGAAAGTAGATTTCAGTAGCAAAAGATTCTTAGATGAAGTTTAATATAAAATTTATGTGACTTAACAAAGCGACGGAATTTAGTATTCTGAATCGGAGCATAGATTAAAACATCATCCTTTGAGTCTTGCGTCATAAGGAAAGAAAATAACGACACGATGTAAATATATTTCCATAAGCAGTTGAGGGAATTTAGATTAAATTTGAATGTTTATTTTGGTATATATAATGCAGATTTCTTCTGAATGAACTTCGGTCTCAACTTTTCACGTTGAGTTTGTGTAGTGTACGTAAAACTTCAAGGTAGTTTTTCACTACACGTGTCTCATCAAGAATGTCTTTGTAATTCCTTTATTTCAGGGTAGAAATCACTACCATATTTATTTAGAAGTATGAATATGTAGATTTTAATTCTTTTATAAATATGGATATTGAATTCTTTGTCATGTAAAGAATTGGATATAGATCATAATTGTAGATTTTTCTTTCTTTTTCAAGTTTTTAAATAATGTGATTCGGTACTTTTATTTTGCACTAAAACTTTGTGAATTAAAAAAAAAATGTCATTTTAATTTGAAGTGCACTTTTGGAAAAGAAGTTTGGATAAACTTCCGTTTGAAAAAAAAATATGAATTTATTTCAGGGTGTACAATAAAAATGCTTCCAATGCCATAGATATTAGTGATTACTTTTAAATAATTTGAACTTTTAGTCTAAAATGAAATTACAAAGTTTATTTTTATTACATATAAAAAATTAATCAATAATTATGTCAGGAATTATTTCAGATGTCAGGAATTATTTCAGGAGATATAGAAAGAATAAATTGCCAACTTTCGAAGTATGGGGTAATTTTTTTCTCACGATAGCCAAAAAATTACAAATAAAAGTGTATTACAACTAATTTTAAAGTGTAACACAATCAATTTAAATCAATTTTGATAGACAGTTCCAGTCTTTGTAATATATATCTTGGTGTACGTAGAAAATTCCTAGCATATATGACATACAATTAGCAATGAATAGAAATGATAGCCAATGTATCAGTGTATTAGATATTTCTAAATTTCAAATTCTCAATATTTTCAGTATGAAAGCTTTATATGTTTGTAGCGAGGCCAGCAAGACTTATAAAGTCTTACTTATCTAGTAGAACATGTTTCTTAAAAGTGCAAGTTTTCTTTCGCCCTTGATTTCTTTCCAGTAATCGGAAATTTTAGTTTGATACAAAATAGGTTATGAGAATAAAATAAGAAAAAGAAGTGATTAAAAAAAATAGCGGGAAATGATAAAATTAAAGAAAGTACTAGGAAAATAATTTGTTTTAAGGAAATGATGTTTCAAAAAAATGTTTTAAGCTTGCATAACTCTTCCACGACAACGTGAGAAAATAGTAGAATAAAATCATTAACATACGACAAAAAGTAAAATAAAAACAACGCAAAAAGGCTTAAAGTGTCAAAAATGATTAGGGTTATGTTTCAGTTTAAAACTTTTATTTAATTTTTTCAAATGCATAATTAAAAACTGGTTATATATTTTATCTTATATTAAATCTATTGAGCTCGGAAAATAAAAATACTCTGTACCTTTAGGCAAAAAGTTTTATGCATAGGGTATAACTAATTCAATGAAGATCGGTATTAGATAACAATATTATGAGAAGCTGTTGAAATGTACCACAACAAAGATTAATAAAATAGCAAATCGCCATTCAAATCATCATGATCATCCATGGCACCACGATGTCAAAAAGTAATCAAGGTATTTTTCAATAGGCGTCAATATTCATTTCAGTTTAGCACTATACAGATTTCCAAATATATGTTTCAAGAAATGAACACTCCTATTGACGCTTTCAGATTTTTGTATTTGAGCCTGCTCCTGTTGCTAGCACAAAGTGGTTAAAATTGATAATATCCTGTACTTAAATACGACCGCAATATGCTTCGCTATTAAAAAAATATATTCTAAATTCAAATATGGAAACGGGATTAAATTGATATTATTGATATTTAAAATTTCATGCATTACCGTGGAAAAAATTACTGGTCGCATGTCTTCCATTCTTGAAACAGAGGAGGGGAAATAAATACTCACATAAATTATTTCCAAAAACATAAATCGACAAATAATTTGGGGCATCAGCTGTAATCTTACTCCGCTATTTTCATCCCAAATGTTTAATGAAACAAGAAAAAAAAACCTTTCTTGCACGCGTTTTACTTTTAGAATTTTCATTAAATCCCTTTCTTCCGACAAAAAAAAAAAAAAGAAGCAATACTTTTTCTTTACTTTCTGCAGTCATCTTCAATACTTAAATGAAAAAGTAAAATAAAACTTTATATATAAATTTCGCAATATCGGTGGTGCTTTTTACAGAAGTTGTGTCCTTCATCGACTTTGACATTTCTCTGGTAGCTTTCATTTTCTCCACTTCTATTTTAATGTTAGAAATGCAAGTACAGCGGTTCGTCGGAATAGGATTATCTAGAATCTTTTCGCCCAAGAAATACTATATTATACGTATGATAGCCATATTTTTATCTATCACATAAGCCTTTCGCTATGAAGCAAGATGAAGTAAAACATGTAGGGATTCTTAAACTAGATTTTAATATTTTTGGGGGTTCCCTTTTTTTCCTAGACAGATAGTTCGGTAGCATTTTAATGATCTATTTTATATTTTGAAAGCAGCTTTTAAGAATATATTGTGGTCTATGAAACCATAGACCTTCACTCGAAATAAAATGGACTGCAAATTTTGTTTGACTATATGAAGACGTAAATGCTTGCTCTTTCAACAGAAATTTCGGAATAAAGAAAAAGTTGTATTTTGAGATCTACTGACGTAGAGCAATGAAAGTCTATTTAAGTTGGTATCAAGAATGCACTAAAGAGAGAGCCGGAAGAAATACTTTTTCTGGACCTAAAGAAGTAATTCTTTGGAAAAAGGAAAACAAATTTACGTGCATGTTATGTGAATTCAGTAGCTTTATTTTTAGGGGGTCCAGGACACAAAATTCTTCAAATTTTCGGGAAAAAAAATATATTGCATTGAAAAATTCTCAGTTGTTTCCGCTTAGAATGACATTTAAATCTTGTTTTTTTCTTAATTAGAACAGGAGATATTAATTTTGTGATTTGCAACATTCTAATAGCAGCAAATCTTTGTTAAAACCTTCTAATCCGTTTTTGTGCATGATGGTTTTTTTTCACCATTTCTCGTCTTTAAATTTTTAAAAGTCAAGAACCATTAAGATAAATGGTTCACACTTGGAACATGTCTATTTGAATTATTTGAATTTAATTCTGATTCAGAAAATTTTTTAAAAAATATTTACATTTGAAAATATGATTTTTCACAAACAAGTTACATCATTTTTAAAAAAAATTTTATTCTAAATATTTTTAATATTTTAAAAATTAATATTTAAAAAAATACTGAATTAAAATTAAAACTTATATATTTCTGTTTAATTAAATGAAATTTTTTTGAAATTCGGCAAAACGATTTAATGATTTTAAATTACCCTACTTTTTTTTTTAATTAAATTTTAAAATTTTTCCAAAACGTTATGAGAAGTTTTAGAACGTGATTTTGTTTATAAATTATATGATTAACCATCACAAAAAAATTCAAAATTTTAACTGAATAAATAAGAAAAATTTTAAAATGTGCCCCGGACTCCCTTAAAATCAAATGGTTTTTAAGTATCTTTCCTCAACGCTGATAAATCCATGTAAGTGTTAATAAAATTTAAATTCTTTAATGAATGTATATTTTTTTTTCCAAAAAAAATTTAAATATCATAGAAAGGGAAAAAAAAACATTAAAACAGACACTTGAGATTACTTGTAACTGAAAATTTTAAGGTCTATAAGTGAACATGATGTTTCGTAATATATTTTCAAAATTTTAATATGAATTAAAACAATCCGCATTTACATCATTATTTTACCATTGCTTACCATTGTGGAGTTCATTTCTCTTTTGCTAAAATTCTTGCACAAACTCTAAGTGATCAGTCCTCTGAATCCGGAGACAAAAAATAATTACAAAGACAGGTTTCAGCACGGAAGGATTAATTTGCAAGTGCCGTAACGTGAATATGAGCTGTCTCATCTAGTGTCGAAGCTATGGTAATGAAGTAGGGTTTACTAAGCTGACAATCACTGCACTAACTAAATTAGGTCAGTTAAATGCATGCGATTCAAAAGTGTCACGTTTAAGGTGCAGATGCCTGAAAGAGTAACAGGAGGTGAACTTTGTTAATTAAAAGCTAGAATTTTTATGGGCAAAAACCAAGGTTGCATTTAGGCTATTTAGTCCGCTGGTTCTTGTTTTTATACATATGTCCATTAGCGATTTGTTTGTTACTTTAATTAAAGTTTTAACACGAGAAAGACGGAAATATTTTTCATACTTTTAGTAAGACTGGGTGCCGCCATTTTCACGGTTGGAAATAAAATCAATAATAGAAATATTTAATGTTTGTAAAAAAGAAGTTAAATGCTTATATTCCAACCTGATTTACATCGAGCTGACAACCTGGTATGGTTTATCCTTAAAAATATATGCATGGTTTGTGCAGTCCTAATTTTTCAACGCCAACATTTCCGAAGAGCAAATATTTCTGACATCTGCAAAAGGGGGAAGAAACAAAAAGTAACTAGCATATTCCCGGTATTGTTTTAAAGATTTCTGACTGTTTTCAATATTGCCGTCAAATCAACGTCTTTCAGTCGTAGTAGGTATACAACACATTTTCTCCCCCACTTTACTATCGAATATAATTCTGTATATGTGTGTGACTATTTGGCGTAGAATTAGAAAAAGTCATAAAATTTCAGAAGCCTGAGGACATAAATACTGACATAGCGCTCAATAGTATGTCCGAAACCGTCAAAATGACGGCAGCCGTCTTTCTAGTGTTAATACCTAAACTCTGATTATTGTCAAGGAAGAAGCTAGGTTGATGGAACACTCAACTCTTAATTTTTAAATTTAAGTAATACATGAATGATGAATAGCAGTATTTGGAAACTATTTTACGTTCATGACAACGATACAAACCGTGATATTTTAATATCATTATGCTTGAAATTATAAATGTGATGCTAAAATTTATAGAGACCACTAATAGCAATTCATTATTAATTTTACAACACAGTCAAGCCAAATATAACATCATATAAAAATACATATATTATGCATTTTATGCATATTAAGGTTTTTATGCAATTTTTTACTTATTTGCCAGTTAGATCGCATAAAAACTTGCCAAGCAGTATTTGCGCCCGTGAATAAAGGAAAACGTAGGACAACGGGATGCAGTTAATATCTAAATTGTCTATTTAGCTTCTCATATTTCATTCTTTTGAATCTGTTCCTTTCTTTATTTTCAAGCTGCTTAGATTTGAAAAAAAAATAAAATGAATAAATTCTGCTGAAAAAAGGGAACAGGAATCTTCTAATGTAATCTTTGAGACGCAGCAAAGAGATTACACAATATTTAATGCAACTTTAACAGAAAGAACAAATTTTCCGGGCACACGTTCAAACTTTGAAAATGTGATTCCTTTCTTTGAAAAAAGGCATTTTGTAATTCAATTCAAACCATTGTTTCAGGCGCATATACGAAAAGATTATTTATTGCTAAATTTCAGTGTCAAAAAAAAAATATATTGAAACAAAATAGTATAAATTTCTGAAATATGCAATTGTTACGTTTTCGTTATTATTATTATTATTATTATTATTTTGAAAAAAAAAATAATATTAACAGATTTATGTAAGTTAGTGAGTCAAATGAAAGGTAAGGAACTATAAGAATTACACAATTTTTCAATTTTTGTAGTTATATTTGATGAATCTAAGCATGCTTTGTTATATTGTCTGACATAATGGATCAGAATTCACGAAAATTTTTATATAGGCAAATGAACAACGAAATAATATTGTTTGACAGAACTAAAAAATGAATAATGTGCTTAAAACTTAAGCATTTATTCGTAGTTTTCGTAAGATTTAATCTATGCTAAGAACTTGACTATTGTTCAGACTTTTTTCTTTTTTAGTGGGCAGTCTTTAAGCAACCCTATGACGGTAAATAATACAATGCTTTCAAGCCAGTCGATTCACCAAGCATAACTGAAGGTCTCAACTGAATGATAACATTTTAATTATACATACTTTCTTTGTGACATAAACTGGTAAATCAATTTCACAAAATTACTATAGGTATATTTTGATTGTGCTTAAGGAAGATTTCCCCGTTTCTGAACAAAACTTTAAGAATAAAATGTAAAATAAACAAAACGCACACACACACACACACACACACACACACACACACACACACATATATATATATATATATATATATATATATATATATATATGTGTGTGTGTGTGTGTGTGTGTGTGTGTGTATGTGCACTTAAACGCATGTTGAGTAAACCACATATTATCTTACATAGACTTGTTCATGCATGTTTCCTAGATGCACTTAATATATTCTTTGAATAATTTGGGAAAATACGCGCAAATAGGAAAACCCCGCGTGTCTCACTTAATATGCATTAAACGAACATTACCCTCGGTCTGCTGAAAAAGAAAAAAAAAAATCCTATGTACTGTGATAAGTAAAAACTCCCTTGGTTCCCTCTTCCATTTATTTTGCACTCTCTGTGTGAAAATGTAATAAACATTTCGGTCTCTTTCTTCAAACCCACTTGTATTTTTGCATCTGAAAAAGAAAACCCGCATAATATTTTCTTCGTAGAAAAAGGTGCAGAAACTCAGCAAATGTATTTTTTTCCCTTTCATCTCCTTAAGTTATCTGCGCTTAAATGAATTTCTCGTATTTAACTAAAAAAAAATTACTTTTGAAAGATGTTATTTCTGTCCGTTATGTTTGGAAACAATAAGTAATGATGTTTATTGTCTGTAAGTATTTGTATTTTATTATCAATTTACAATATAAGCATGGTAAATAAATTACGTAAGAAAAATTTTAAGTGGTCTATGATCAAAACTGAATTACTGAAAAATTACTATAATATGTGAATTAATTATTTAACTATAATTTTAAATGTTTCAATTACATATAATTATATCAAAATGGTAAATTAATTACGCAAATATATTATTTTAACTGATTTATGATTAAAATTGACTTGCAAATAAATTGCTATAAAATGCGACTTGAATGTTTAACTATAAGTTTAAATATTTCAATATCATATAATCATATAAGATTTGTAAATAAATTACACAAATAAATTATTTTAACTGATTTATGATTAAGATTGAATTGAAAATAAATTTCTATAAAATGCGACTTGAAAGTTTAACTATAAGTTTAAATATTTCAATATCATACAAGTATATAAAAATGGTAAATAAATTACGCAAATAAATTATTTTAAGTGATTTATGATTAAAATGGAATTGCAAATAAATTGCTATAAAATGCGACTTGAATGTTTAACTATAAGTTTATATATTTCAATTTCAAATAATTATATAACAATGGTACATTAATTACGCAAATAAATTATTTTAATGGATTTATGATGAAAATTGAATTACGAATAAATTGCTTTAAAATGCGATTTAATTGTTTAACTATAAGCTTAAATATTTCAATTTTATACAATTATATAACAATGGTAAATTAATTACGTAAATAAATTATTTTAATAGATTTATGATTAAAATTATATTACGAATAAATTGCTTCAAAATGCGATTTAATTGTTTAAATATAAGCTTAAATATTTAAATTTCATATGATTATATAACAGTGGTAAATTAATTACGCAAATAACTTATTTAAATGGTTTATGATTAAAATTGAATTGCAAATAAATTGCTTTAAAATGCGACTTAATTGTTTAACTATAAGTTTAAATATTTCAATTTCATATAATTATATAACAATAGTAAATCACTTACGCAAATAAATTATTTAAGTCATTTATGATTAAATTGCATTGCACATAAACTGCTTTAAAATGCGACTTGAATGTTTAACTATAAGTTTAAATAGTTCGATATCATTTAATTATTTAAGAATGATAAATAAATTACGCAAATAAATTATTTTAAAGGGTTTATGATTAAAATTGAATTGCAAATAAATTGCTTTAAAATGAGACTTAATTGTTTAACAGTAAGTTTAAGTATTTCAATTTCATATAATTATATAAAAATGGTAAATTAATTACTCAAATAACTTATTTAAATGATTTATGATTAAAATTTACTTTCAAATAAATTGCTATAAAATGCGACTTGAATGTTTAAGTAGAAGTTTAAACAATTCAATATCATATAACTATATAACAATGGTAAATAAATTACGAAGATAAACATACTAATGTGATTTATAATTTAAATTTAATTATTGAGGAACTGCTCTTAATGCGATGAAATGTTTAACTGTGGTTTAAATAAATGTAAACTGCAGTTGCTTATGTTATTGATAACATTTTTAAAAAGTAAGTAAAAATATAACTAATATAAAAGTAAAAATAAATATAACAATAAGAAAACTTAAAATAAAATATAAACTTAATTTAAACCATTATATGCCATTGTTGAAAGCAATAAGATATTCAAAAATATATAACATACAAAATTATAAAACAAATAAATAATATGCTTTATTTATCACCCCATACTCTAACATTATGATGAATTTTAGACTAAATACAATAACAAATCTTTCAGGGGTTTAAAACCCCGGATAAAATTAAATTAATTTCCTGATTATTTCGGAATAAATCTGTGTTTCCATACTTGAAAGTAATTGTATGATACATAGATTCACATTTATATGGTCGTCATGACGGTGACTGTAACAGGATATTATGTTAGATTGCATTGAATTTCTGTTTAAATAAACAGTTCATATTAAAGGAGAGGAATTTTTAATATGAACACATTACTGTTAATTAAGGCTGCTGTGTACTAACCCTATTAGATACTCTCACCTCAATACTAACCTATAATGAAAATTTGTCAACGATTTACAGCTACATAAATGCTGATAATCCAATAAAAATGATATTTTCAGATAGACTGAACTTTTCTGTACTATGCAATAGGATTCCATTTATAAATTTCATCCACCAAAGGAATTTATGAGCGTTTAAACATGCTATATTATAGATTTTTTCCTCGAGTAATTTAAATGCAACAATATTATTTGCATTATTTTAAACGAAAAAATCCCCAAGGTGTTAAATTTCTTTCTCTATTACGGAGTACAATTCAAAAGAAATCTTTGAACCCAGGTAGGCAATACTTGGACAAATTTATCCTTAGTTTAACATTGATATGAAATAATCGAATAGTGTTAGTACACAGCATCCTTAATTTTGAATAATTATTATATTATGCTTATAGTCAGCTTCTCCTTATGCAAATTTTATTGACTAAAGATAAAAATAAAAACATGGGAAAACATTTATAAAAAAAGCGTTGTCTACACAAAGATTGATTTATTTAGAACTTATTAATCAAATGAATATTTTTAAAAGAAAAGTTTAGTTTAAATAAATTTTTTAATTTTGGTTCTTAAGTATTTTCTGTATAATTCACGAAAGGAAAATATTTGTCACTTTGAAATGGGATTTAGTGCAGTTTGCGGTTTCAAACTTCCGTGCCTCATTTTTATGACACATGAATTTATTTTCCAACAAAACTTGCAGAAAAATGACAAATTTTAAAGTTCTGAAATCCCTTTTTCATTCTCATATTTCAATATTTACGGTAATTACACGTAGAAATAACTTATTTATATGTCTGGTCAAATAGTTATTCAATGTATTGTTTTCTAGAAATATTCTGAAAACTTTTATTAAAAGATTTTCTCTATGTGATCCATTATTTTTGCTGATGTTTGAATGATTTATATGAACATTACCCTTTTATATATTTTATATTATATTAAATAATAACTAAATAAATATATAAATACAATTTTTGATAGTCGCATTATGAAATACTAAATTTCACAATAAAAATTTAGTTCCCTTCTACCTCTCCCGCGTTCAGAAATAAATTATCAAAATACAATAATATAAGTATCAATAAATTTTTTGTTTCGAAAACGGTCATTGCTTTAATAACTGAAATAGGGTAATTTTTCAGTTCATAATATTCCAAACACGACATGGCAACCATTATGGATTGGATATCACGCATCTATAATTTTTTTTTTATTTACGAGGTGAAATTTTACTCAGGGTATGTAAATATTTATTAGGGGCCAGTAGACTTTCAAAATTGTGAAATTTGTACAACAATTAGATTTTTTTTTATTTTATTGAATTATGAAACTACGGACGAGTAGGAATGTGTTGCAAAAAGAATTCTTTTACTTCTGTGATTACAATCCTAGTTATAGGCATTTGTATTTAATTTAGTTATTATGTGGTTACTAATAGCAATAACTTTAAATGTGTTTTTCTAAAAATAAAAATTTTCATGTCATACGAATATTCAAACTGTTCCAGGCGCATTTCTAATTATCGTATCGCTTTGAAATTTAAGTTTTATATACTTAATGGTATATCAAATAAATTTTAGGGAAAATAATTCTGCTTCGTAGCTCAGAATTTCTAAATTTTGTACTTGAAAAGATGATTTATAGGTATTTTGCGTAATAAAAAAGATGTTTTCACTATTATTATTATTATTTTCTCTTTATATTTTTAATGAATGCATAAAATAAGCAATAAGTTTTATTGTTAGTTCTATAAGGTATTCTGTAAATACAAATTACCATATTATATGCAAAAGAAATGCGATTGGAACACTTTTAATTAGGACAGTTTTTGATATAATTAATAATTTATAATTTATAAATTATTAATATTTCATCATTAAATTTTAACCTCTTTTACATATCTATGGTACTAAGGACATATTCAAATTTAAAGCAAATCCATTCAAAACAATAAAAGTTAGGTTTGAAGGTCCACTGTTCCCTTAAGACTTGCTGAATAATTATTTTTTTGTATCGTCCCCATACTGTAATTTATTGCCTGTATACACATTAATATGTTTGGATTTTAACTTAAATAACATTTTTTATCACGAGTAATAATTGTTTAAGGTATTGTTCACTAAATAAGACTATTTGAAAATATTCTGAATTTAAATTCAAATTACATAATGTTTTTAATATGTAAAAAATAATAAACGATTCTAACATTTCAAGGTAAAAAAAAGTATGCTTCATTAAAAAAGTGGGAAAAAGTTATTTTTCCTATCCTTGAAATACATAACAAAAAATAGACACATTTATCACTTTTGCTTTTTCTCCCCTATACTAGTTAACTTTTTTTAAATGTTTTTATTTCAAGTAGAAAATTATGCATCTTTTTAATCTTGAACTATTAAAATTTACTTTTATTGTGTTAAACTTGAAATTTTTAAATTTTATGATAAATTTTACAATTTTTAAAATGTAAAATTAGTGAAAATACACTTTTAGACATAAATGTAAAGGTAAAAATGGAATAATTGGTGATAAACAAAATTGTACGAAAATTAATGATGTAGCATATTCTTATAACGTAAACAACACTTAAAAATCATGTTTACTCACATTTTACACTTAAAGTAAAAAACACATATTAAAAAAATTCAGTTTAATAATGCAAAAGACAAACTAATAATTTACTGTCAATCACAGATTGACAGTAAATCATAAAATGAAAATAATGTTGTAAAACATAGTAAAAATGCAATGTATCATCGCAAACACAAAGCGCACATTTTATATTCTTCGGAACTTTTAAAAATTGCATTTAATATTAGTCAACTTACTGTAAAAATATGAAATGATATATATGTTCCCGGTCATGCAAAAGTTAAATTAAATAGACAAATGTTGCGATTTTTCGACAAAATAAATGCCTTAAACTAATTTAATCAGCAGCAAAAATTTTTAAAAATATATTGATCTTAATATTAAAGGACACTCCAAACAGAATTTCTTTTAACCTCAGAAGGGTAAATATAAAAAAATTAATGTCATTAATAGAGTACTTTCACGTCATAAAAATTAATACATCCCCTAAATCCGTCGAATGGCCGCCCTCGAAGAAAGTTTTCGCAAGTTTCAGCGGAGCATGTCAAATTCAATATGGTTAAGTGAATTCAGCTAACAGATACAATTAGAAACGCAAATTAAATTACTCCCTCACCTCTTTAGCTGCTTGGAGTTGTGCCGGTAGTGTTTTCACGTTCTTTCTCTCCACAGTCATTCTATCAAACGATCCCGATATATATCGTGAGTCCTGGTTTCACTATCGACTGTGCTATCGGCTCGAAGGAGTGTACCCACTAGTTGAACATATCCTGGACGAAGAATTCACCATCCAACAATAAGCATTCCGCAGCGAAAAGGAATCGAAGTTCTCGGACAAGTATAGAACGTACGAATGTTATGCTCCGCAACCGGTGCGCAGTGCTTCCCCCACCAAAAAACGGCGCCGAAAAGGTTAGAACTGGTTGCTTAAATTCGAATGTTTGTCGGTAACGGCAAAGTAGATATTGCGTAGCGAATTGATCATGGGAGAACCAGATATTGACTGAGTCCTGAACTCAACTCCTCCGATTTCCAGATGTCCGACAGCGAAAAATTTCGGAGCCGAATCGCGCCATCTAGTGCCCCGGATCCGCAACTAAAATATTTGCTGAGGAGATAATGCTTTAAACGTTTCGGTGCGTAAGCCGTATCTTTCGCTTATTTCCCTAATGAAGTCTCCGTAAGTCGAAATACGGTCAAATTAAGAGCAATGTAAATCAGTTTCAGGCTAATAAATGCTGTTGCATTTCACAAATGCATATTTCAAATACTCCGCCCTCGCATTTAAATATTCAATTTCCTGACAATAGAGAATAATGGGACTATGCCGAATCTCGGGTTATTTTATATCGTTTGCACAACTATTACTATCTTACTAAATAAGACCAAATACACTTTAGCCTTAGAAGTATTCTCATGATATTATTCCGAATAAATATCAAAATACATCCATTTAACTCACAACATGGCTTTAATATATCGACACTTCTATTTATCTCTCACCATAGGGGTCATGCTTTTATTTCAAACTTAAGAATAATCAATGTAGATAAACAGAAGAGTAAATGGAACTTGGGGAGTGAAAAAGGTGGAGAAAAGCTAATTATTAAAAACTGGGTGAATAAAGCTGTCTGCTATTCATAAGTTGCGTTTTGTTTACTCTTCGTTTAATACCAGTCTTAATTAAAACAAAATAGTATTATATATATATATATATATATATATATATATATATATATATATATATATATATATATATATATATATATATATATATATATATATATATATAAGGAAGAGAGTATAGGAGTAATAAGTGCCTATTTTATGTAATTAATATTATAATTAATATAATACATAAGTTAACAATTTATAATAATATAAACTGTTATTTATCCAGCTTTTTGTGTTGAACGGACTTTCTAATACACATAGAATGCGTTTTCCAGCTGGTATTTCGGATATTTGGTATTCGTATGTAGAAGGGTTGTTGAGTGTTTTTAATAGTAGTTATAAAACCTAAAGATTAATTTATTAACTGATTTTTACGGCCTGGTGTGATTCCCAATACTGACATATTGCATGTCTGAGTGTATGATTATGAAGAAATCTGTGCATGGGATTTAATTTTGCAATTTTCTATCCGTTGAAACTAGAACATATTGTAGACTCTACGAATTTTCAGAACGATGACAGCAAAAAGTTTTGATTTCAAATTGGTTCTGCTTTCTCGGTATACCTCAAATTCTGGTGCGTTTATTGTGCTTGAATTTCAGTGAACGGCGGTAAATCGTGTGCTATAATCCATGTGACTTTGATATATAAAGTGAAACTTCTGTTTCCAGCTATGTTTTTCAATCGTCACTCTTCAAAACGGCCTTTTTTAAAACGGAACCATGATTGGACACAATACAGAAGTTTCTATCTCTTTCTCTCTTTATATATATATATATATATATATATATATATATATATATATATATATATAAGAAAAAGTTGAAAGTGAAAAACCAGTATGAGCTCTAAAGCTACTTGCTGCCAGGAACTAAAAACATGAAAAGATAAGTTATAAATATTAAATATGTTTTAGACAGCACCTCGTCATCAGCGGTGCCGATACTGTCTGAAAACCAACGGATTTTTTCTCATAAGTATGATCTAAACAATAAACATACTTAGACACCGTAAAATCCATTAGAAACAGAAATATATATATATATATATATATATATATATATATATATATATATATATATATATATATATATATATATATATATATATATATATATATATATATATATATGTATATTCTTCTTAAATCCTGCATTACTTTAGTTTTTATCTTTTTTCTAAAGAGTTATTTTCTGTTATTAAAAGAAATGCTTAGGCACAGAAACTTCATGAATGCTTTAATTTAAATACAATCTTGTGAGCATTCTTTAACAGTCTTGATGGAATACATATTTTTTGTGTGAATATTCACGTTCCAAGAAGCGGCAAAATTACTTAAAATCAAGTAATCCTATTTATTTTGTATTCACCGACTGCTAGAAAAATTTTTTTATTCTGAACAGGTGGTTTAGCAATTCCTTATTCATCCAAATGTTTTGCTAAGTGTCAGCCATACGCAACAGAAAGTTATAGAAAATCTATATTAAAATATGTAGGTTTCATATTTTTTCCTAGAAAAAAATATTTACTTTATTCAAAGAGCTATAATTTTGTGTATTTAATTTTGATTTTTCATAAAATTTAAAATTACTGCACTTTTCGTCAGTATTCTTCACTATCGTTTTGCATTTTTTCACACATATATTTAAGACTTTAAAATGATTTCCTTTAAAATGATTTCAACAGCGGATAATTCTTTTTCAGTTATTTTATTATAATGTACGAGCCGTCATATGAATTTTATTTTAATTCAAAGTCTCAACACATGCATATTTTTTGCTCATTGAAAATTATAATAATTATTTTTTGGTCATGTAGAGTTTGAACATAACAAAAACACTATAAAATGAATAGCTAAGTAAAAGAAAAATATATAATGATATATACGAGCTTTTCTACCGTGACTGTGTCAAAAATAACATTTTATGCACCTGCTCTTTACGTCGATAATAATTTAAGTCATCCACCAAAAATATTACTATATTTAGTCCAATAAGTTCATATATATATATATATATATATATATATATATATATATATATATATATATATATATATATATCTAATGCCTTAATTATGGGGGGTAACCGTGCGAGTCTGAAAAGTGGGTTTTGCTTAGGAAAAATAGGAATTAACAATTTAAAACTGTGAAACCATGAGTTATCGGAATAAAAGCATCGTGGAGAAGATAGATTACAGAGTGGACTTGATTCACGTAAATTGAAGAATCAGACAGGGAATTTATAAATAGTAACAAAATTAATCACACCCCAGCCTTATCTTCGGTGTATACGTAATATATCTTGTGAGCATGTGTCATATTTATAGAAGCTGTCAGAACAAGGACTTGAATTTCAGAGATAATGAAGATGTAGGTCAGGCTGGACTTGTTGCGCTTGCCGCGCTCGTATTTTCAGAAAGGGATGGGAGCGACTTTACGTTAATGGAGCTGGGAATTTTGGAATTTGATTAATAAAGATATTTAATTGAAATATGGAATAGTATTTTCTTGGTGAGCCTCGGAAAGATACTACTGATGGAAAGATTCTTCTTAAGTCCTGGCCACCGGTTCACCATTATCTGACTGCAGCATTGGATATTACGGAGTAACATCGAGTTTTAGTTTCGGACTACAAGATGTGGGTGATTATCCCAAGTCCGACATATATCTATACTTATAAAAGCAAGTGCCCGTGTGTGTGTGTGTGTGTACGTACGGCCTAGAGACGAATCTATAAAACTTACAACTTGGAAATTTGGCACACGGGTAGTGAAGAGTCTGAACATGTGAACCTCGAAGCCCGAATTTTAAATTTTATTACTGTTAATTTTTAATTAATAGAAAACCAACAATTATTGAAGTGTGAATCCAGAAATGGAAGAGCCTCTCAGCCAAGTACCAAGGAATTCCGGTTGTACCTGTTCAAATTCAGCCATATTTGAAAATGTCAAAATCGATGTATTTTTTCACGAAAGTACATAAATGTTACATATTTGGAAAGAGCTTTAAAAATTGATAATTTTTTCTGCTTACACTTAATTTGTAACTTCAATAGTTTTAGAGTTATTTGGATTCTAATCTTTAGATCATCCGATGATATTTTGTAAACAAAGCGTGATTCTTTCACAGTATGATTCTCACTAAAAAATGAATCACTGAAAAGAAATGTGTCATTGATAATTTTTTTATGATTACAGTTTAAAATTTTATTCAAACTTTTTAACAATAATAAATACTGTATTGAAACTAAATAGATATATACCGATTTTTTGGGGATTTATAAAGATTTATAAAAATGTAAATTTAAGTGAACTTTTGCTGTTTTTCAAGTGACCAGTGGAGAGAATGACTTAAATGAAATTGTCCAGTATGAAATATTAAATATATTTTATTGTAAATATATTATACTTATGTTTTGAAGCCTTAAAACAAATTTAACATAAGTTTGGAAGCTTTAAAATATTTATAAATAAATACAGTTTTTAAATAATATTTCATCTCTAGGCGTCGGAATCAATCATTCTTAAGAACAGCGCATGCGCAAAAGGAAACATTTTATTTATTTTTGCCGGTGTTCATTTTTTCTATATTCTGTCAATTTTTGTTTAATTTAGTAACTTTTTCGCATATTCTTTCTTTTTATGCTTCTGTCTGAAACTCTGGAATATTTTTTATTATCATTCTAAAACTTCGAAACTTAACAATGTTTACCAGGGATGGCAACTGTTAAAACAACTGTTAATTATGTTTGTGTTTAGCCTTCAGAAAAATAATTTTGTAAAGGTTTTTTTGGTCTTTTATGCTAAAATGGCTCTTAAAAATTTAAAAAAGGAAGAAAAACTTACCTGTAAATAGCATAATTTTTTTATAAAATGGTCAATTTGAAGTAATTTTTATTGAAATTTAGCTAAAATGCCTATAAGTCTGCACAAAATCTTAATGCTACTATTTTAATTTCCTTCTCACACGTGATACATATGACAGTTATATTCAAAATGACCTACAATCTAAGAGAAAATTTTAAAATGCAAAAATAATACACGCAATTTTGTGTTCCAATATGAAAATTCTCCCCGATTCGTCATTCCTTTGCTTATAAAAACAGCCCCAAATAAAAAAAAATTTTATTATACACCAATTATTGTGCCTCATTTCATTAACAATAGCATCTAAAACATTTCCTGAAAAATTTATCAAAATATATACATTATTATGCGGGATATCATGATAACCGTAGAGATTTGTGCTAAAAAACATAATTCTGAGAAACACGCATTTTTGAACTCTCTGTGGCCGTCTGGAGTAGAGCCGCACATATTGGAATTAAAGATTGGTGCACCTATTATGCCTCTCAGGAATTTGGATCCACCTTCACTATATTAGGATTTTGTCCAGAGTGATAGGCATTTTAGCTAAATTTCAGATTAATATTCTGCGCTCGGAGTCAATTTTTTAAAATAAATTTTTTAAAGGTTTTTTTGGTCTTTTATGGTAAAATAGCACTGAAAAATAAAAAAAAAGGAACAAAACTCACCTGTAAATAGCATAGTTTTTTATAAATTGGTGAATTTGAAGTAATTTTTATTGAAATTTAGCTAAAATACCTATAACTCTGCACAAAATCTTAATGCTAATATTTTAATTTCCTTCTCACACGTGATACATATCACAGTTATATTCAAAATAACCTACAATCTAAGAGAAAATTTTAAAATCCAAAAATAATTCACACAATTTTATGTTCCAATATATAAATTCTCCCTGTTTTGTCAATCCTTTGCTTATAAAAACAGCCCGAAATAAAAAATTATTTATTATACACCAATTATTGTTCACTTTTTGTTTATTTTGTATTTGCTAAGGAAATTGTGTTGTTATTGGATATTTTTGAAGGCCAGTAAAATATAATTTTGTTTTATTTGCTTTTCTATTTTGCATTTAGTTAATTTTCTAATTTTCCAGAAATTAATTGTTAAGACTGAATTTATTACTTTAAATAGTATTTCAATTGGGGGGGGGGGGGGGGGTACAGTTTATTCTTTCATCATTTTTTATTCTCATTCTCAAGTAGGAATTAAGGTGACTGTCTACGTTCGGAGTCAATTTTTTAAAAGATAACTTTAAAAGGTTTTTTCGTCTTTTAAGCCAAAATAGCACTTAAAAATTTAAAAAAAGAACAACAACTTACCTGAAAATAGCATACTTTTTTAAAAAATGGTCAATTCGAAGTAATTTTTAATGAAATTTAGATAAAACGCCTATCACTCTGCGCAAAATCCTAATGCTACTATTTTTATTTCCTTCTCATTCCTTTTCAGATTTTAGTGGTTTATTATAAATGTAAATATTTTATGTTTTACTTTTCAGGTTTATTTTCCAATGATGAAAGGCAAACTAGCTGAATTCTGAGGAGTTTATTATAAATATATATATTTTTTTGCATTGGGTTTTCTTTTTATTCATGCGTATAACATTTCGTATGCTTTTTTCTCTATGTTATTTATACTCTGTTTAGTTTTTAAATTGACTCTGATTAACAATTATTCCCAAATTTGACATATTTACTTTACAGCTTTTAGTGGTACAATGAAGAAGTGATGCAACTACCTAAATTTTGAGATGTCTATAATGTTGACTATAGTGTTCTGAGATGACACTTTTTTTTTACTATGTAAATCATGCTGTGTTTAGTTATTAAATTGATTTTAGTTAACTAACATTCTTAAAATCCCGAGAAAAGCTGGTTCGCAAGGGGGGGGGGGCGAAAGAATGTATTTTCTGCTTGCGACTGTAAACAGGACATGGGATACTTATACACAAAATTTAAATAGCTTTATTCGTTGTTTTTTAGTATTTCCATTCTTTGACATACATATATTTTTTGTGTGCATATTCACAATCCAAGAAGCGGCAAAATTACTTAAAATCAAGTAATCCTATTTATTTTGTATTCACCGACTGTTAGAAAAATTTTATATTCTGTACAGGTGGTTTAGCAATCGCTTATTTATCCAAATATTTTTCTAAGTGTCAGCCATACGCAACAGAAAGTAATAGAAAGTCTATATTAAAATATGTAGGTTTCATATTTTTTCCTAGAAAAAAATTATTTACTTTATTCTAAGAGCTATAATTTTGTGTATATAATTTTGATTTTTCATAAAATTTAAAATTACTGTACTTTTCGTCAGCATTCTTCACTATCGTTTTGCCATTTTTCACACATATACAGAGGCTGTTCACACATTTTTTAGACGATGTATATTGTATTTACAAAACTAAATTACATAAAATTCTTGTGTTTTAAATGTTCTATTTGACATCCCTTATTCTGAACTATCTTTCGACACCGCAATTTCCGGGATAATAATGCCTTTTGAAGTGTCAGAGGAGGTATTCTATCCCATTCCTCCTGAACAGCTTTCCAGAGTCCTGTAAGGGTTTTGGGACGACGTTTGGAAAATGCAGATTTTAAAAGTCCGAAAGCACAAAAATCCATAGGTGATACATCGGGAGATTTAGTAGGGATATCAGTGAAGGATATGGCCTTGATATCAGTTTTTTGTTCCATTTCTTTTAGGAAATTTACAGTGGATTTTGATGTGTGACTGCTAGCTTTGTCCTGATGGAATCTCACAGATTGATGGCACTGTGGATAAAGCGATGGTATTTAATTCGTAAAAATTGGCGATAAAATATGTTCCTGATAGTATTTGGAATTAATCTTGACATTTTTTCCACTCTCTTTATTTTTAACTTGCCATTATAAGAAAAACCAGCAACAATCATGAATCCCTTAGAAAAACTTTCATTCGATTCTTTGAACCATGTACTTAAATTTTTTTCTTTCCTTTTATGATAATAAATGGCTCTTTCTTTGTTGCAATCATTTAAATACATCCATGATTCATCTATTTTGACAATTGTTTTCCATTTTTCTTCGGATAAGTGTTTCTCATATAGAATTCTGCAGCGTGTCCTGCGTTCAACGATATGATTTGGAAGAAGACGATGCACATTGCGTTTTTTCGTTTTCTTAAGATTTGAATCAACGTTTATCATTTTGTTTCCAGTGGACACCGTGCATTTTAATGATTTTGGAACTGTCCTTTGACTAGGGGGATTTTCTTTTAACATGAAACAACGTACCTTTGCAATAGTCGAAGATGTCCGTTTTTTCCTTGGATACTTGAATGGAATTTTTGTCACATTGAGGCTCCAATTTGACGTTTTTTTCCTTTCTTGATGACGATATTACTTATCGACGCTTTAGATATCACAAAACCAGGACTCTCACATCGTTTTTGGATAACGGAGTATGTATATTTCTCTTCGGAAAGAGCATAAATGTAGCCTTCGAATCACTGCTTTGTTAAAAACGCCATTTTTAATAAAAACAAAACTCTCAAGCCGCAGAGTATAATTTTGACTTTTAAAAACATAGTACAATTGCAATTATTTCTTTTGCAGTAAACGATTTTTTATTACCGCTTACCAAAATCGTCTAAAAAATGTGCGAACAGCCTCTGTATTTTAGACTTTAAAATGATTTCCCTTAAAATGATTTCAACAGCGGATAATTCTTTTTCAGTTATTTTATTATAATGTACGGGCTGTCATATGAATTTTATTTTAATTCAAAGTCTCAATACATGCATATTTTTTGCTCATTGAAAATTATAATAATTATTTTTTGGTCATGTAGAGTTTGAACATAACAAAAACACTATAAAATGAATAGCTAAGTAAAAGAAAAATATATAATGATATATACGAGCTTTTCTACCGTGACTGTGTCAAAAATAATTTTTTCTGCACCAGCTCTTTACGTCGATAATATTTTAAGTCATCCACCAAAAATATTACAATATTTTGTCCAATAAGTTCATATATATATATATATATATATATATATATATATATATATATATATTTTTATACATATATATATATATATATATATATATATATATATATATATATATATATATATATATATATATATATATATTTTTATACATATATATATATATATATATATATGTAATGCCTTTATTATGGGGGGTAACCGTGCGAATCTGAAAAGGGGGTTTTGCTTAGGAAAAATAGGAATTAACATTTTTAAACTGTGAAATCACGAGTTATCGGAATAAAAGCATCGAGGAGAAGATAGATTACAGGGTGGACTTGATTCACGTAAATTGAAGAATCAGAAAGAGAATTTATAAATAGTAACAAAATTAACCACACCCCAGCCTTATCTTCGGTGTATACGTAATATATCTTGTGAGCATGTGTCATATTTATAGAAGCTGTCAGAACAAGGACTTGAATTTCAGAGATAATGCAGAAGTAGATCAGGCTGGACTTGTTGCGCTTGCCGCACTCGTATTTTCAGAAAGGGATGGGAGCGACTTTACGTTAATGGAGTTGGGAATTTTGGAATTTGATTAATAAAGATATTTAACTGAAATATGGAATAGTATTTTGTTGGTGAGCCTCGGAAAGATACTACTGATGGAAAGATTCTACTTAAGTCCTGGCCACCGGTTCACCACGATCTGACTGCAGCATTGGATATTACGGAGTAACATCGAGTTTTAGTTTCGGACTACAAGATGTGGGTGATTATCCCAAGTCCGACATATATCTATACTTATAAAAGCAAGTGCCCGTGTGTGTGTGTGTGTGTTTATGTGAGTACGGCCTAGAGACGAATCTATAAAACTTACAACTTGGAAATTTGGCACACGGGTAGTGAAGAGTCTGAACATGTGAACCTCGAAGCCCGAATTTTAAATTTTATTACCGTTAATTTTTAATTAATAGAAAACCAACAATTATTGAATTGTGAATCCAGAAATGGAAGAGCCTCTCAGCCAAGTACCAAGGAATTCCGGTTGTACCTGCTCAAATTCAGCTATATTTGAAAATGTCAAAATCTATGTATTTTTTTTTCACGAAAGTACATAAATGTTACATATTTGGAAAAAGCTTTAAAAATTGATACTTTTTTCTGCTTACACTTAATCTGTAACTTCAATAGTTTTAGAGTTATTTGGATTCTAATCTTTAGATCATCCGATGATATTTTGTAAACAAAGCGTGATTCTTTCGCAGTGTGATTCTCACTAAAAAATGAATCACTGAAAAGAAATGTGTCATTGATAATTTTTTATGATTACAGTTTAAAACTTTATTCAAACTTTTTAACAATAATAAATACTGTATTGAAACTAAATAGATATATACCGATTTTTTGGGGATTTATAAAGATTTATAAAAATGTAAATTTAAGTGAACTTTTGCTGTTTTTCAAGTGACCAGTGGAGAGAATGACTTAAATGAAATTGTCCAGTATGAAATATTAAATATATTTTATTGTAAATATATTATACTTATGTTTTGAAGCCTTAAAACAAATTTAAGATAATATTTCATCTCTAGGCGTCGGAATCAATCATTCATAAGAACTGTGCATGCGCAAAAGGAAACATTTTATTTATTTTTGCCGGTGTTCATTTTTTCTATATTCTGTCAATTTTTGTTTAATTTAGTAACTTTTTCGCATATTCTTTCTTTTTATACTTCTGTCTGAAACTCTGGAATATTTTTTATTATCATTCTAAAACTTCGAATCTTAACAATGTTTACCAGGGATGGCAACTGTTAAAACAACTGTTAATTATGTTTGTGTTTAGCCTTCAGAAAAATAATTTTGTAAAGGTTTTTTTGGTCTTTTATGCTAAAATGGCTCTTAAAAATTTAAAAAAGGAAGAAAAACTTACCTGTAAATAGCATAATTTTTTTATAAAATGGTCAATTTGAAGTAATTTTTATTGAAATTTAGCTAAAATGCCTATAAGTCTGCACAAAATCTTAATGCTACTATTTTAATTTCCTTCTCACACGTGATACATATGACAGTTATATTCAAAATGACCTACAATCTAAGAAAAAATTTTAAAATGCAAAAATAATACACGCAATTTTGTGTTCCAATATGAAAATTCTCCCCGATTCGTCATTCCTTTGCTTATAAAAAGCAAACGAATCTGAGCGATCCGTAACTGTCATGCGCACAATTTGCCTGTCATCACTTGAAGTGGTGCGCTGAGGTGGATGCGATCGAACACGCCGGTCCGTCGTACCCTCCTGCATCCAACTATCACATATCCGCATTACAGTTGTTTGGTTTCGTCCAACACGACTACCGATTTCCCTGAAAGATAATCCACAATCTCGGTAAGCCAATATCCTTCCTCTGTCGAACTCGGATACTTGATCAAAAGATGATCGCTGTTTTCGACGAGGCATAATTGATCGTTTTTTTGAAAAACCACAAGAAAAACACAATTGCGAACTTGAAATCGTCGAAATCTCCAAACTTTAAATAGCGCTTTGAAGTGGCGCCACAGGCGCTCGTTATGTGCGTCTGCGCTGAAATTCTAATCATTTGCATATCTCACCTCCGCTAATGCATGTTGTAAATTTCATATTATTTGCATGTTTCCTTCAGGGTGTTATCGTAAACATATATATATATATACACTTATATACACTTATATATATATATATATATCTTATATATATATATATATATATATATATATATATATATATATAAGCTGCTGTACATATGTGTATTCCATAGTATGAATTTACCAATTTTAATCTGCACTGTTACAAAAGATAGACCATTATACCAAGTAGCTTTGGACCAAGATTTCCCCCTTTTTATGGATTCCTCATCAAGGCGTAACCGCTTAATACCCTGAATGGAAAGTAACACCAGTTGGAGGGTTTTGCAATGAAATTATTTATTGGTTGGAGTTCATTGCACCATTATATTAAAGGAGAAATATTCACTGGTTAGTTTTAATACATTTTAATTCCATAAGTAATATTGAACTCGTCACGTACATTGCGTTTTAGTTGTGATCCTGTTAGTCAAGAATTTCTCTATTTATTGAACATAACTCACATATATAACACACTTAAAGTTTACGATAACTCAACAATTATGAAATACTAATACGCCTTAAGTATTATGAATGAGATAATCATTCAAAATTATAGTTAATCTCATTCTATTCATCACACTAATATCATTAAAACATCTACATTTTATAATACTATTTTAATTCTATATAGCATTACACTCTCAAATTATTATTTTTTACTCTATATCATTGTATGCATTTTTGACTATTTCAATTTCCTCGTTGTTTGAAGCAATGAACATGTAAAGACATAAAAAAAGTGGGGAAATTACTTTCGCTAATGCCCATCAAGGACACATCGGCGTCCAATACCATATCTTATGTCAACTCTGCTGGCGTGTTGGCAAGGCGGAAAAATGGGCACAGGTACTGGTCTCGGATGTGCTACAAAATTTCATTAAAATACACTCGTGTCCATAAATTAAGGATAATACCAGCTCCGGCAAATAAATGGTCAGAAACAAAATAAACGTGACTTATTCATAAAGTCCATTTGTTAAACAAAAGATAAGGAAGAAAAAAGATTTTGTATGCATGATACCATTCATAAAAACTTCGATTTTTGCTCCCTGGAGCAGTTGTAAAAATATCTCCTTTACAAAAACTTAATAATACTTGGTTAGTATGATGGGTAAAACAATGTATGTCTCCCATGCGATGAAATACAGTCCGTACAAAGCCTAGTCATGCTGAGTATCAAATTATCGAGCTGATCTTGGGGAAGATTACTCCACTCAGCAAGCAATGCTCTCCAAGTCAGGCGAGATTGCTGGCCATTCCATACGGGTGATATCCTCAGATTGATGACATTCGTTTACGATGTTTGCATGGTGAGGGCGGGCGTTGTTATCCATAAACACAAATTCTTTTTCCATGGCACCCTAAACGAATGTACATGTTGTTCCAGAATGATGTCCCGATAAATGTGGTCGTTCATGGTTCCGATTTGAACATGCAGATCTGTTCTGGAGCCCAGTATAATTCTACCCCAAACGAGCAATACTGCACCACCGTAAGGTATGATGTTGTCTTGGTGGTAACAGGTACCTGGCGTTCTCCATATGAAAGTCCGACGTGAATCAGTCTGCAAGCTAAACCTAGACTCGACGGAAAACATCACACAAGCCCTCTGTGACGATGTCCACATTGCATGTTCTCTACTCCGGGCTAATCGCTGCCGACAGTGAGTTGCCGTGAGCGGAACACGTCTGACAGGCCTGCGAGCATGTAGACCAAAATTTCCTAAACGTCTGTACACGGTTTTCCTTGAAACTGTGGTACCCGTGGCTGAAGATAGCTGACGATACAGGTCGGATGATGTGCTCCTTCTGCTTTTTTAGGAGTCACTTCCAAATACTGGTCTTCATTCGGCGTTGTAACTCGGTGTCGACCTGTACTGTAACATCTACTGACATTTCCGTCATCTTGGAATCGTTGACAAAGCCTGCAGATGACACGTTGGGGAATACTAAGTTTCTCGGATGCTTCCATATGAGTGCGTTAACATTCCATGCGGCTGATAATTCTACCACGTAAAAAATCATCCGCATGCGTCCTCTGTGTCATAACTATCCGGTTATGGCACTGAGCGACTTACAGAACGCTTGTGAACAATTTTACTTAGGACCATAAGACTATAGGATCATAGGAACAATTGGCTAACTGTGTTGCCTAGGCCAACGCTTTCAAACACATATATTTCAGAAGAATGTCAGTGGAGAGCGAAAGTACCACTGAAATGAGTATTGAAAGTTCGAAGAATAGCATCATCAGTTCAGAAAATGCAACACAAAACTGAAGCAGAAAGTCTTTCGATCAGACTTGGTGGGTGAAAAGAAGAGTTCTCTTTGGTTGTCTCCAGGATCCTCGAGTTGATTCGTTGATGGGAGTGGAGTCAATGGCTGTCTGTAAGCTGGATTTGAATTAGCAAATTGAGAGAGAGAAGGAAGAAAAGTGAATGAATAGAGAGATAAGGTTCAGAACCCGTGAGTTCTATAACAAAGAAAAAGATTAAATCCAAAAGGATTTGCTCAGAGACAAAGATATATTAGCTAGAAGAAAGTTCAAGGATAGTAAATAGATTTTTATTATATTTTATAAAATTTTTAAATGTTTTTTGCCTTGGCAAAGCCAAGTATAGTTTTTTCTATTTTTTTTTATTTAAATGACGAGGACAAACATAAATTAAGACGAAAGACTTAGAATGGCACGAGGCCTTTTCCTGTCAGTGAGGTCAGCGTGATCATAATTTGCAAGATTAATTAAGAGTTCACTGTCAATAGAATTGTGAACGTTAATAGCTTGGTTTTTAAGAAAATTTCGAATAGTAGGGATTCCTAACTCCCTATAAATACAGTTATTTCTGAAATACCAATCCGAACAATTTGTTGAATGGTGCTGCTTTGAGTAGATGCGAGTTTTTGATATAGGCTTTTGCACAGTATAAACACGCTGGCCCTCCATAAGTTAAGAAAGGACGACGATAGGAGTTTTAAATGAGAATTTTATTGGCTATGCTTAATTTGCAGTTCCGAGAAATGAAAGGGTAAATTAGTTTTCTGGCTGCTCGGAACTTGTCCCTGACTTGGAGAATATGGTGTTTCCAAGTGACATTTTTATCTAATACGACACCAAGGTATTTGACAGTATCAGACAAGTGGATTTTAATGTTTCCCATTTGTATTTGCTGACTGTTGAATGTTTTTTTTACGTTTAGATGTAAGCATGACAGCAACGCATTTTTCAGAATTAATTTTGATTTTGGATTTGTCGAGCCAATTTTGAATGGTGTACATATGGGTATTGATGTATTTTACAGCATATTTAATTTTTTTCTTGGTGGCGTAAAGGGCAGTGCCGTCAGCGAAAATAGCAATTTTACTTCTTTGCCACCATTCCTTATATGCACCTCTCTTACTCTCTCGTCATTGTGACGTACTATCGGCGTCATCTGGTGTCTTCCTGTAATTTGCATATTATTCTTGAAGATGTGTGTGATAATTCTACAGGTGAAATTTTTACTTTAGAGTTCGATTTCCGTGTGATTCTGAATTATCCTTAATTTATGGACATGAGTGTAGTTTGTATTGTTGCGGGAATGTATTATCTTTCCAGATTTAGGGACGCTTGGATTAATTCAACTGGCTTCATCAACTCTGTGAATTGCATGGCATATGGTATCGGGATGCAGGGTACATTATGCATCGGAACTTCGCGGCGTATTCTATTGACTGCAGGATGAGTTCAACATCTAACTTCTAGGCATATAATTTCGACTGCCGTTTTCGTTCATCATCTAACTTCTAGGCTTATAATATCGACTGCCGGATACGTTCCTCTTCTAATCTTCTTTTTAGAGGCTATCACTCGACCTCGGCGAGGAATATATAATTCATACAAGTGCTTAGCTTTCCCTACTATTCACTTATGGCGACTCTATTCGTATACAGATAACATCAACTCTCTGTCTAACACCAAATCTTAGTCTATTTTCTCTTAACTCTTCTTTGTCTATATCCTCCTTCATTATTAACTTTTAGTTAAGCCATTTCGAATCTCTTATTGGCCAAATTCTCCCCTTCTTTATTTCTTCATTGGCCTGCGGTTTTCTGCTAGATTCGTTTTAACCAGTAATTGGCGAGGGCGTTATTTTCAAATTCTCTTCTTTCTGTCACTTTCTTAAGCATTCTCCTTTTCTAGGCCCTCTCCTCGAACACTTCTTGCTTTATTGGCGTCATGGATTTTTACCACCGTCTTCTTATACTTTTACATCTGCCTTTATACAATTCGTCTTTTAATTTGCCTCTTGCTTTCTTTTACATTCTAATATGTTTCCATATATTTTATCTCACCCTTTCTGCACCTGTGTTGCATGCTTTTTCTTCTCGATTCCAACGATTCTATTGCTACAATACCCATCCACTTTCTTTACTATTATATCTTTCATCTAACATGCTTTTTACGTTGGTTCCTTTTTGCGCTTTCAAGATGTCGCGAAACCCTACGATACAGAGTATAGTTTCTCTATGCTTATACGGATGACTGGCAAATTACAGTCCTCCAACACACTTTGGATGGATCCAACGTCTAAATCAAAGTCTTATAAATTACAGAAATTAGCCCCGCCTAGAAAGGCTCAATCCCCACTATATACAATGAAATTGAAAAGCAAAAAATATTTCTTAAATTACTCGAATTGCCTGTTTCAAGAAACTTTATAAAGTTAACATTATATGTTTGAATTTTTAGAAGGCTCTGTAAAAATGGTATTTTTAGAGCTGTTTAAACCATTTTTAGATTCGTATTTTAGTGAGATTATGCAGAGTAAAATGATGTAAAATGCATGTCTAACACAGAGGAGCTGTTGCTATTTCAACACTTTCCTTTTAAATGTTTACTACTGTTTTCTGAGTGCTTTTTTCTGGTCTACCACTCCGCTTAGCATAATAGCGATAACGTTGCGTTGATTCAAAAGAATACTTATTCATCGTTCTGTCTTTTCAAAAGTGGATAAAAAGTATTTCGATTAAATTTAAGCAGATTTTCGGTAAATCATAAATAACCGGCACTGTATTATTTCACATAACTTGCATAACACAGATTTAAAGTGCGGCACTGTGCGGAGTTTAAATTTTGTGTGTAAATATGAAACATATATATATATATATATATATATATATATATATATATATATATATATATATATATATATATATAATGAACAAATGTATACGGGATTTTCTACCACGACTCTGTTGAAAATAATATGTGTTTCAACAATTCTTGCCATCTACAGGTAGCTAATCCAATCATCAAAAAATATTTTAAAATATCTAACCCTATATATTCAAATATTTAACATTCAACTTTATTCCAACAAAATTCTATAAGTATGACATTTAAAGTATATTTATATATATATATATATATATATATATATGCGTGTACGTCTCAATATAGTTATAAATATTATTATGACTTTAAAACAGTAAAAATACTTTAATATCAAAAGGAGTAACTTTCTTTAACCTGGTTTATGTAGCTTATTTCCTTTTGTCTTAACGACATGAGGTACCTCAATTAATAATCAATAGTTTTACTCAAATATGTCATGATGGAATTGTGCCATAAATGGAAGAATATTAATTTTTGAATAATTGAACTAGCTCAACTTGGTTTCTATTGTTTTATTTATTGGAAAGTATTTTCAATTGAAGAAACCTTTTTTTTTCTTATTCGATATTAATTGCCCATTATCCAGTACGTTATCATCAAAAAGAATTTAATGGATTTTATTTCATCACTTCTATCTTAATTTTAATAAGTGTTCTGTTTACTGCTGTGTATGTTCGAATAAATCTTTACTGAAAATCGAATACAAATGTGAAAAGCATGATTTGGCTATCGGCATTTTAGATAATTGCTCAATTTAATTTTATTGTGACATTCAGCTCAGAGAAATCAGCGAAAATAAATGCGTAAAAGTCAGTAAACTTTTATAAAATATTCTTTCAAAATGGAAATATTTAACTCAACAGGTAAGACTTGATTCATTTTATTTATGATTTACTGAAGAAATATTTAATTCTTTCGTAATTTAACCCTTTCGCGACGGCAGTTCCGATCACGCGCTTTCCTCTGAGGCCGGAAGTTTTTCTCGTGAGCGTACCCTCCAGGCCGGCGGACTTTTAAGAGCTAAGCCTAAAGTTACGAAAAATTCCGAAATAGTAACATTTACAAACAAATCTATTTATTTAAGCTATATATGGGTTACTTACACATTCTTTTATTATTTTTCCACTAAAAAATTTTTGTTATACAGTTTAAAATATTTTTCGCAGGGACATAATGTCGAAATCCTACTCTCCCTTTCCACAGTAAGATACTTTCATCAACTGATATATTCCTATCAGGAATATATCCAGAATATGTCAATAATATATCAAGAACTTTGAAAGTTTTGAATGATTAAATCTAAAAAAGGTTTAATTTTTTCAATCTTTTTGGCATTAGTAGAAGTGAAATGCAAGTATCGAAGAATTTCGATGCGTTGGTCCCGACTCATAACCTTACTGAAAAAAGGTTTTGCAATCATTGGATTCGTTGAGTAGTACATCTTAATTTTTGGTTTTTTCACGATACATTTGGTTTTTTCACATTAAAATTGTCAAAGCAAATTAAACAAACATTTCTTCTTTAGTTACAGGCAAAAATACTTCGAGGATAAACTCTGTTCACTTTCCGGATTTATGAACCTCTCATACGCATTAATTTGGTTAGTATAATATAATACGCATTAATTTAGTTATTAAATCCATTACAGTTTCATCAAAAAAACATCTGAAATAATACAATTCATTTGATACAGCATCATCGACTTTTATTCCGCATGCCGCTGTGAATGTTAGTAGAGTTAAATCCCTTACGGGAGAAGACCACAAAGAAGTACCGTCCCGCGATATACTCAGAATAGAAATGTCTGATATATCTTCATAATCACTCTGATCTCCGTGTTCCAAATAAACAGATTCACCCGACGAGATTTTTGTATCACTGTCACTACTTTCATTTTCAGACACATTTCTTATCAATTCAGAAATTTCGTCTTCTGTTAAATATTTTCTCCTTTTCTCTATATTAAATCATCAAAGGAAAGAAATCTCACTGCAACAGAATCTGATTCTGACTCAAAACCCATATACCCAATGCTACAATCCCACCGCAAAAGAAAAATAAACAAAGATATCTCGTAAACAAAGACCACGTGCAAAGTTAAAATGCCCTACCCGCTGACAGCCAAACGCAATACATCCATTCCTCCGTTTGTTTACATAAAACGATAGACCGCATGTGATTCATACTAGTCTTGTTTTCGAATAGAAGGTCCCAACTACGTGTACTCCAAATTTCATAGACATGCGGTGCCATCTTGTGCCCCAAAAATTAACTAATAAAACGTTCCGAACTACTGACACGTATAGGTGACGATCGGCCAGAAACGCGGATAGCTGCTGTCACGTATAGGTGACGATCGGCCAGAAACGCGGATAGCTGCTGTCACGTATACGTGACGTTCGCCGCGAAAGGGTTAATCTACAAATAAGTATTTGGACACCCATGCAAATGACGATATCTGCAGTCCTGATATACGTCACACACTCCGTCGTTTAATATTGTGTAGGAAACAACATTGGCATTAGTCGGTTTCAAGATACCACTAGGTGCAGAGTTATCGGATTTCGAGAAGGGTGTAATCATCGGGTATCACAGAAATGGCCGATCCTTAAGGGACATATCTAGCAAGCTCAATTACACAAAATCGACAGTGGCCTATGTGATTCATAAGTGGAAGGTGAGCGGTGATTGTCGGAATGTGCCTCGAGTCGGAAGACCCACGATACAGGGAGATAGAAACCGACAGGTGCTGTCCAGAGAAATTCGAAAGAACCGCACAGAGGTGATGGCCCACATACTCCAGGACTTCCAATAGGCACCCGGAATTGTTATCTGGATGAATACCATCTGTAAGGAAGCACATCTGCTTGGTTCTCATGGTCGTGCTACCGCCCATAAGCCTTTGTTCACAAAGTCCAACCACTCTGCTCGGTTTGTGTAGTGCAAAGCACGTCGAAAGAGGACCGTAGAACAGTGGAAACGGATTCTCTAGAGCGAGGAATCAATGTTCACCGTCTACCGTTCGGATGGCAGGGTCTGGGTCTGGGGTCTGCCTGGAGAACGCCTCCTTCCAGAATGCATTGAGCCCACAGTAAAATTCGGCGGAGGTGGATTTATGACCTGGGTTTTTTTTCTCCTGGCATGGACTGGGACCCTTGGTCTCAATTCGTGGTAAGCTCAACACTGATTATATATATATATATATATATATATATATATATATATATATATATATATATATATATATATATATATATATATATATATATATATATATATATATATATATATATATGTGTGTGTGTGTGTGTGTGTGTGTGTAGTTTGAATTAATATTTAAATAATAGAGCTCTCCTTTCCAATTTGCAGGACAAATTTCATTGCCTCAGTTACTTCTTGAAGCTAAGATATAAATTATATTATGTGATATTATGTGGTATTATGTTATATTATGAGGTTTTATGGAAACAATTGTTAGAATATTATTTTTAATTTCTTGGATTGTATAGCATAATATATTTTCGCTGTTCAAAGATATTAAGATGCAAACATCATTCAGCAATTTTTCTAAATAGTCTACAGAATATTTTATTTTATCCTTAAGAATTGCAAAATAACTTACAGGATGAATACGCTATTTATTTCCGTGAAAGGAAATAGCTTTACGTAAATCGATTTCTTTAAAAAAGTTGTAACATGTTGTGTAAAATTTTTGTAACGGATTATTTATGTTTATAATTTATAATATTATAGAAAATTATGATACATCTAAATTTATGTTAAGTTTATCTTTTTATGAGAATTTTTAGACATGGATATATTCTTTAGTGAAACTGTTTAAGATTCTAAAGAGTTCGTATAAGAGATGAATTGTCCGTACACATTAATTGTATGAAAAATATATTTCTAAAACTGACATATATGATTTGTAAAACCTAGAATATATAAAACTTTTTGCATAAAGATATTAATCATATGGAAAGTGTTTCTCATTAAACACATTTTCATTTAGGTATTATTTGCTTATTTAGTAACATCAAGCATTTTCCTTTTTAAATCTACGGTAAAATCTTTAATATGTATCATCTTGTTTTCATATAAAAAATAAATTTCATATAAAAATAAAATAATTTACATTTCTTTTAGTGTTAATATTTTAATAATGTTACATACACGAATAGCTCACAACATAAATTCTTAACATCGAATAGCTCTGTAACATTTCTTTTCCATTCAAAGACAAAAACTTTAAGAAAGACGGTTAAGAAAGACATCCGATGTCTGCTCATAATAAATACATTACAATAGAATTAGAAATGAACCGAAGAACAAATTATGTGTCCTGCTCAAAACAGTTTATTCAATTTTTATTTCTTGAAATACAGATTCAAAATTTAGACTTTTCATTAATTTTAGCTCAAAAATATGTAAATGAGAATTTCATTCCCTTTCTTGGGAATTTTATAAGCTTCTTCTATTTATGAAAACAAGTATGTTTGGTAGTCTTTTTTTATGGTCGGAAATTTTTACTCTCACCCTAATTTTTATAAGGATTTAGAAGTTCTCTAAATTTGTGTATATGTCAGAGTACTGAAGAAAAATTTCTGCTACTCTAATTTGGCTTAAAATATGTCGCAGTTTGAATTGCATTAAGCTAACGTAATGTTGTATTTAATTACTGAAAAAATGTTTTGGCAGATATAATTAAAAATCACTATAAAATATTAACTCTATTTATCTAAAACTTGAGTAATTGAATAGTGGTAATTTATTTCCTGTGATAAAGTGTTGTTCAATTCCTTTAATAAAAAAATGAAAGTTTTTTTCATAATACATCTATACGCAAAAAAATACTTACATATGCAGAATTTTAATAGATTATTAAGAAATAAATGAATATTTTGTTGTTAATTAAACTCTCTGGCAATTCATTTTCTTCATTAAAAAAATCTACACATTTTTTCATTACATGTGTTTTACTAACGCTATCATATTTGGTGGGTGTCCGATGTTTCATTTATTCAGACACAAGTATCATTACGAGAATTTGATTTTCATAATTGATATACCAGCACCTAAATTTTTGATCCCGTGACCAGTACAGTCTCTATCTTATCATTAATTTAAGTAAATGCATAAAGATTAGAATCTAAAAATAGTTTCAAGCAGTATAGTTATGAATTTTTATGATATGTGTGCATAATTAAATTTAAAAAACGCACCATATTAATTATTTACTACTTCTTCGTCAAAGTTCGAGTAAGATGCATAATCTTAATAAATACAGAGTCCAAGCTTCATATAGAAAGATATATAATTAATGATAAACAGGATCATGTTGTTGTTAGAAACATATAAGCTCCTGAACTATTTCTAGATTAATAAAGATAAAGTCAAAACTCCCATGGGTTAAATTAAATGAATATTTTAGCTGCTACGAACTTAGAAAATAAGAGTGTAAATTAAGCTGCGTAGATAGCGATTGAGACGGAAAATATAGATCACCAGATGATTTCGTATAACAAGGAACATTATGTTTCTAAAACCTTTTAGACGTAAAACTGAAAAGCCATGTATGCTGTATGTATATTTGTACACTGTTGTATACTGTATGTATGCTTGTATCCATGAATACTATATATATATATATATATATATATATATATATACACTCACTTTAAAAGTTAAGCAGGGAGAGGAAAAATTTAATTTCCGTAAGCCAATCTGAAGTAAAGATGCTGAAATTTGCTGCAAAGGTAGAAGGAAGTATGCAAATATGTTAGGTAACAGCCAATCACGGTTTCGCGTCGAGAAATATGCAAAACAGGCAGTTGTATAAGAAGCCGGCCTTGTGAAGGGTTACAGGAATTGCATGTAAGTGCTGATGAAAGTTTAGAACATTCATACGATTGTTTAGAACATTCATACGATTTGTTTTCAAGCTAGACGTGTTTCTATGGCTTCCAGAAGACGAATGGAAGATTCTGAACGCTGGAGGGCTGTCGGCCGCATTGAAGTAGGATAGTCTATCACACATGTTGCTCTTTTCTTCGGCGTTCATCATTCCGGCATGTCACGATTATGGAAACAATTCCAAACCAGCCAAACAGTTGTCTGAAGACCTGTAGCCGGTCGAAGGGGTCGTCCAAGTTTTACGACACACTCTGAAAATCGATATATTGCTGTTGTAGCCAAGCGGAATCGAAGGATGACCTCCACACATGTGACATCTATAGTTGCAGCGGCCATTGGTAAGACGATATCTGCCACTATTGATCGTCGAAGGCTACACATGAATGGTCTGCTCGCCCGGGTACCGCGAGTTTGTGTTCCTTTATCCTGTCCAATCCAGAGGGGCACCATTAAAATGGTGCTGCCAGCATGTGAATTGGACTGTGTCTGATTGTGGCAACATTATGTTCAGAGATGAGTCCAGATTTGCCCTACAACCCGATAATAAGCGTGTAAGGGTCTGGTGGAAACAAGGCACACGCAATCGGCCCGAGAGCATCACCGAACATGAAGCATTCCGCGGTGGAAGCATCATGGCCTGGACAGAGATTTCATTGGGATATCACACCGACCTGCACATCTACAGGCGAGGTTCTGTGATGGCTGTACGGTATCGAGATGAAGTCCTAGACCCCACTGTGAGACTGTACGCTGCAGCAGTTGGTTCTTCTTTCGTTATAATGGACGATAATGCCCGTCCCCATAGAGCTTCCATCGTTGACGACTTTCTGGATTGTGAGGGGATTGCGCGTATGGGGTGGCCGGCTTACTCGTCAAACCTTAATCCAATTGAAAATCTTTGGGATGCCCTTGGCCTTGCTGTGTGTAGATGTTTCTCACCTCCGGCCATTCTCAGAGATTTAGAAACTGCCCTACAGGTGGAATGGCGATTACTGGACCCTGCGGTGGTTGATAACCTCGTAACAAGCATGATCACACGCTGTACACTTTGTATGAAGGTGAGGGGTGCTTACATACCCTATTAATGTCGGTTTTTGTTGTTTGTTTTGCATTTAAACATCATTTTGTTAATGACGCAAATATGTCGTCATCTCATAATTTATGACAATTCAATATTTTTTTATTATCTCTGTATGCAATTCTTCGTTTTGGTTCATGAATAAACATAGAGCTACTTACTTGCAGCAGTTCATGTCAATCAAAGCAGTACTTATCCATTTTTTCGCATTTTACCGCTCCGTGCTTAATTTTTGGAAGTGAGTGTATATATATATATATATATATATATATATATATGTAATAAATAAAATATTATGCCCTCCATTCTATCATTTAGATTCCCTTTCCTAAATCCAATCCCCAGTAACATTACTTTATCGCTTAAAAATCCCTAGCAACAGAACTTCCCATAAAATCGTATGCGTTGTATTCCTACACGTCATTACGCCTGGACAAAGGCGTGGGTTCACATCGCGAGTCAAAGAATTTGTTGATCCTTCAAAATAACAGGCACATGTACCTCGCATCTCGCGCATAAGGTTGAAAGGTGATGTTTACTTCGCTTCCGAGCATCTGGCATGGATGGACGTACTTTTTATCGCTCTAATAAAACGATTCGACCCGACTGCTCCAAAATTTTAGTTCCTTCCAGGCTGAGTCTATATCCAGCCATGTAAATATGAGCTAGTTTTCCTTTTCAGGACGTATGTAATGGATATAGTACATATATATATATATATATATATATATATATATATATATATATATATATATATATATATATATATATATATATATATATATATACACTCATGGACAAAAAAATTAGCGCACCAAGAAGGAGTCGTCAAAATGAAGCGAATTTTTACATACGTAATGACTACTTTGATATAAGTAAATGATAAGAAAATCAAAGAAAAAGGATAATTTATTTCAGAGTAAAAGGCAAAAGAACGGAGGAGTTAATTCTCCGTTGGACCCCCTCTAGCGCGAATGCACGATGCGATACGAACGGGCATTGAGTCATACAAGTTCTGTATGATGTCTTGAGACATTTCGTTCCATATTTGCTGTAACCTTGCCTCTAGTTCCTCGTGCGTGGCAAAACTCCAAACGGATGCGTCGATGGGTGGGCGTCAAGGGCAGCACACGTAATGGGCGCCGCGATACCAACTGTCCTTCAGCCAGGCGCCTTCGTATGGTTCGAGAAGACACAGAGGACCCTAGTGAAGATGCTACCTAAGCCTGGATGGCGGCCGATGAAGCAGTTGGCTGTACGTATGCAGTTCTTACGATGTGGCGGTCTTCTCCACGACTGGTATGTCGAGGGCGTCCTGAGCCTGGTCTTCGTGTACATGACATCTCTCGGTTCCACTGGTCCCAACACCTCCTCACAACACAATCAGAGCGGCCTAATTGACGAGCTACTCTCCTAGCTGACCACCCAGCTTCCATCATCCCGACGATTCTCCCCTTCTTAAATTGCGACAACTGCTTATATTGTCTTCGAACATGGCGTAATGGCATGTCTATCTCAGCTCTTCCTTTGTAAATGATTCAGCACACTCCAACAAGCTTTGGTTACCTGTTTTATACTCCACAGAGTACGAAGTTCAAAGCCCTCTACCGGCTATACGTAATGCGCAATCACGCTGCATTTCTAATCATTTGCATATCTCCCCGACATGTACCTTCATTGCAAGTTTCGTTACGATTCCGCAATTATTTCATGGTGCGCTTTTTTTTTGTCCATGAGTGTATTAAACCATAGAATAGTATTATATTGCTTCTGACAGCGTAACATAAAAATATCTATGATTTTTTGTCCATGAGTGTGTATATATATATATATTTGTTTATATATGCAGATTCCTTTTTAAAATCCTTGCGCCCTTTCAAATTTTGTTTTCCATGTTACTAATTATTTTTATTGCAATTTATTTCACGTTTATCATTCTTTTATAATTTTGTGTCAGTCTACTTTCCAATTTTAGCTAACGTCTATCCAGTGCGTGAAACGAATTGTGGAACTAGAATGAAACGTTAATGCAAATATTTTAGCTTGCGTGAAAGAATTCTTTTTCTGAGTTTGTTCTTGAGAGCAATCATCCCTTCAGAGTTAACACCCGGTAACGAAAGAATTTACTATGTATTTTTGTTATGTCAGTTCAACAAGAATTTTTTGCTGGTACTGAATCCGAAATTTCAATGAGTCACCTTTTATATATATATGTACGCTTTATGTTTCTTGCAAGCGTATGTTTCTTGTACACGTTTATAACTGTTTTATACTCTGTACTTTCGTAAATTAGTTTCTACTTCGCAATAATTAATTATAAATAATAATATTTAATAGCACCAAAAACAGAGTTTCAGTCTGTTGTGAGATTATAAAAAAATTATATTGCCAACTAATAAACTATTAACTTCAAATAAACGATATTACGCGTCTATATTAATATATTTTTATTTAATAAATGATGAAACGGAAAATATAAAAAAATTTAAAAAACACTATTTTTTAAATATAAATTTTCTTCCGGATTTCCGGAATTGAATCCGGAAATCAATTTATATTTTATTTGTCTATATTATAGAGCAAATAAATCCTAATTTATTTATTTGCACTATAATATAGACAATAAAAAGGTTTGCATCGTTATGGATATAGAAAATTGTGCATGCTTAAAAACAATACACAAAACTGGTCGAAATACTCTTAATAAGATTTACACAATGATGACTAGTTTTCCTTATTCTTAATATTAAACGAGAAATAAACTTTACTTATTTTATATAATTTATTGTAGAATTTTAGCACTATGTGAAGATTTTTATTCCCAAATACATGATCAAATTTTTCCCAAAAAGAAGGGATTATTTATTTTTTTTGGGGGGGGAGGGGGCACATGAATACATACTTTCAAAAAGTTATTGATAATAAGTACTCCATTATATTTCTAAGAGCTTTATTTAGATTTATAATACCAGTAAATTTTCCTTGATTGTAACATTAAACTAAAAAAAGCTTAGTACTAATTCTATAATTTAATCTAAAATATTAGTTCTATGTACAGCTCTTTTTTTCCAAACACATGTCCAAAATTTTACAACATGAATATTTTTTTCGAAATAAGTTTTTCATTGCGTATATCCGTAAAAATTTTATTTCGATTCATAATACCAGTACATTTTGGATATATCTTTAGTTGAAACCGATCATCTGAAGTCCACTCTATCATGTCTAGAAATATCTCTCTAAAAAGAACGACAAAAAATACTTTGCTGTTGGAAAAAAGAATAGCATTCAACGCTGTTCTAAAAGAGCTTTAAGTACCAGTCTATGAACGATAACAAATAGAACAAAAGTCATTTTCCGTCAGGCGGATACTTCAGGTGAATGGTTTACTGTTCTCCGCAGCCTTTTATAAATTTATACGAATAGCTGTACATTTTGCTATGTCTGGGGCTCCGTCTGGATTACAGCTATAAATTCGCGTAAAAAGTTAATGCCGGAAAAAGAAATAAATACAGATCCTAAAGAAATTGATAGTTGATGTTGTGGAACTGTTCCTAATGACTCGAACATGAAGTATAAAATCGATTGTCTCTATAATAAGCATGGCTTGGTTGTGTAAAGTTATATTAATATATTCTTAACAAAGTAGTTAAACTATCTAAGTATGAGTTAATTTCTGTATAAACCATTAAATCTTTCAAATTAATATAGTTGTACATTATGTTGTATGGGGATCTGTCTTGATTGGAAGTATAAATTCGAGTAAAAAGTTAATGTCGGAATAAAGAAAAATACAGATTCTAAAGTAATTGGTAGTTCATGTTGTGGAAATGGTCCTAATGACTTGAACATGAAGTATAAAATCGATTGGCAATATTATTTTGTATAAACCATTAAATCTTTCAAATTAATATAATTGTGCATTCTATTGTCTGGGGATCTGTCTTGATTAGAAGTATAAATTTGTGTAAAACGTTAATGCCGCAATAGAGAGAAATACAGATCCTAAAGTAATTTGTAGTTGATGTTGTGGAACTGTTCCTAATAACTAGAACATGAAGTGTAAAATCGATTGGCAATATTATTTTGTATAAACCATTAAAGCTTCCAAAATAATAAAATTGTAAATTACGTTGCCTGGGGATCTATCTTGATTAGAAGTATAAATTCGAGAAAAAAGTTAATGGCGGAATAGAGAGAAATATTAATACTAAAGTAATTGGTAGTTGATGATGTGGAACCGTTCCTAATGACTTGAACATGAAGTATAAAATCGATTAGCAATATTACACTGCTGGCCACTGTAAATGCAGCACCCCGAAGGAAACATGCAACTAACATGAAATTTACAACATGCATATAATTTAGGCAATTGAAGAGTTCTTTATAAAATGACAATAACTTCAAATATTTCATTATACCGGAAGGCCATAATTAACCCTCCCCCTCCTACTGTGATCTCCCTGTATATCGAACTACTCAGTGTAAAGGCATCAAATTTTGTACACATACAATTCTAGAGAGGAGGAAACGGATTACGAGAACAATTATTTTACACTGCTGGCCACTGTAAATGCAACACCCTGAAGGAAACATGCAAATAACATGAAATTTACAACATGCATTAGCGGGGGTGAAATATGCAAATGATTAGAATTTCAGCGCAGACGCACAACACGCGCAACTGTGGCGCCACTTCAAAGCGCTATTTAAGGCCTGGAGATTTCGACGATTTCAAGTTCGGCAATTGTGTTTTTCTTGTGGTTTTTTCAAAAAAAACGATCAATTATGCCTCGTCGAAAACAGCGATCATCTTTTGATCAAGTATCCGAGTTCGACAGAGGAAGGATAGTGGCCTACCGAGATTGTGGATTATCTTTCAGGGAAATCGGTAGTCGTGTTGGACGAAACCAAACAACTGTAATGCGGATATGTGATCGTTGGATGCAGGAGGGTACGATGGACCAACGTGTTCGATCGCATCCACCTCAGCGCACCACTTCACGTGATGACAGGCAAATTGTGAGCATGGCAGTGACGGATCGCTCAGTCACATCACGAACCATAGCACAGGACATGCAGTCTGTAACTAATCATTCAGTGTCTGCGCGTACCATTCGACGCCGTTTACAGCAGAGTGGTCTGTCCGCAAGACGTCCATTGCTTTGTCTACCCTTGACGCAGAACCACAGACGTCTCCGCCACCAATGGTGCAATGATAGAAGGATGTGGACGACATAATGGAATGAAATTGTCTTTACTGACGAGTCACGCTTCTGTCTGCAACACCACGATGGTCGCATTCGAGTCTGGAGACACCGTGAAGAGAGGATGCTGAACAGCTGCGTTATGCACCGCCACACTGGACCTGCACCGGGTATTATGGTATGGGGCGGTATTGTATATCACTCTCGCACACCTCTAGTACGCATTGCCGGTACTTTAAAAAGCCAGCGCTACATCTCTGAGGTGTTGGAGCTAGTTGTCCTTCCTTACCTTCAGGGCTTGCCCACAGCCATATTTCAACCGGATAATGCGCGACCACATGTGGCACGCATTGTCCAAAGATTCTTCGTCAATCGCCAGATTGAATTGCTTCCTGGCCGCCTAGCTCTCCGGATATTTCGCCTATAGAAAACATATGGTCCATGGTTGCTCTACGATTGACCCAGATTACATCCCCAGCTGCCACAGCAGATCAACTTTGGCAACGTGTGGAAGCTGCTTGGTCTGCTGTACCCCAAGAAATCATCCAAAGTCTCTTTGAATCAATGCCGAGGCGTGTGGCAGCGGTGATCTCCAACAATGGCGGCTACTCTGGCTACTGATTTTGGCAGGAACCCCACTTCACAAAAGTCTATAAATTTAATCATTTGATACTTGGTCAACATGTTATCTACAAAATAAATTTTGTTGTGATATCTCTTGTCTTTCTTGGTGTTGCAATGTGGGTGGCCAGCAGTTTATTTTGTATAAACCGTTAAATCTTTCAAATTACAGAGGTTGTTCACACATTTTTTAGACGATGTATATTGTATTCACAAAACTAAATTACATAAAATTCTTGTGTTTTAAATGTTCTATTTGACATCCCTTATTCTGAACTATCTTTCGACACCGCAATTTTCCAGGATAATAATGCCTTTTGAAGTGTCAGAAGAGCTATTCTATCCCATTCCTCCTGAAATAGCTTTCCAGAGTCCTGTAAATGTTTTGGGACGACGTTTGGATTATGCAGATTTTAAAAGTCCGAAAGCACAAAAGTCCATAGGTTATAATACATCGGGAGATTTAGTAGGGATATCAGTGAAGGGTATGGCCTCGATACCAGTTTTTTGTTCCATTTCTTTTAGGAAATTTGCAGTGGATTTTGATGTGTGACTGCTAGCTTTGTCCTGATGGAGTCTCACAGATTGATGGCACTGTGGTTAAAGCGATGGTATTTCATTTAGAAAAATTGGCGATAAAATATGTTCCTGATAGTATTTGGAGTTTTGACATTTTTTCCACTCTCTTTATTTTTAACTTGCCATTATAAGAAAAACCAGCAACAATCATGATTCCCTTAGAAAAACTTTCTTTCGATTCTTTGAACCATGTACTTACATTTTTTCTCCCCTTTTATGATAATAAATGGCTCTTTTTTGTTGCAATCATTTAAATACACCCATGATTCATCTAATGTGACAATTGTTTTCCGTTTTTCTTTGGATAAGTGTTTCTCATATAGAATTCTGCAGCGTGTCCTGCGTTCAGCGATCTGATTTGGAAGAAGACGATGCACATTGCTTTTTTTCGCTTTCTTAAGATTTAAATCAACGTTTATCATTTTGTTTACAGTGGTCACCGAGCATTTTAATGATTTTGCAACTGTCCTTTCACTAGGGAGATTTTCTTTTAACATTAAACAACGTACCTTTGCAATTGTCGAAGATGTCCGTTTTTTCCTTGGATACTTGTTTGGAATTTTTGTCCCACTTGAGGCTCCAATTTGACGTTTTTTTTTCCTTTCTTGTTGACGATATTACCTATCGACGCTTTAGATATCACAAAACCATGACTCTCACATCGTTTTTGGATAACGGAGTATGCATATTTCTCTTCGGAAAGAGCATAAATGTAGCCTTCGAACCACTGCTTTGTTAAAAACGCCATTTTGAATAAAAACAAAACTTTTAAGCCGCAGACTATAATTTTGACTTTTAAAAACGTAGTACAATTGCAATTATTTCTTTTGCAGCAAACGAATTTTTATTACCGCTTACCAAATTCGTCTAAAAAATGTGCGAACAGCCTCTGTAATATAGTTGTACATTATGTTGTCTGCGTATCTGTCTTGATTAGAATTATAAATTCGGGTAAAAAGTTAATGCTGGATTAGAAAGAAATACAGATCCTAAAGTAATTGGTAGTTGATGTTGTGGAACTGTTCTAATGACTTGATCAAGAAGTATAAAATCGATTGCTACTATTATAAGCATGTCTCGACGGTGTAAAGTTATATAAAACTCCTCCAAACTAAGAAACTAAAATATCTAAGTATAGATGAAGTTTTGTATAAACCATTAAATCTTTGAAACTGATATAGTTGTATATTTTGTTTCCTGGGGTTCTGTCTTGTTTAGATGTATAAATTCATGTAAAAAGTTAATTCTGAAAAATAGAGAAATACAGATCCTATAGAAATTGATATTTGATGTTGTGCAACTACTCCTAATCCCTGGAACATGAAGAGTAAAATGAACTCATCGAATTATTTTAAGCATGGTCCGGTAGCTTAAAGTTATTTATCGACTCTAGATAAAGTAGCTAAATATCTAACTTTGAGTTAAGTTTCATTCAAACCATTAAATATATTATAAGTTACAAACTGTTATAGTTGTACATTTCGTTATACATGAAGCTCTGTCTTGATTAGAAGTGTAAATTCGTGAAATAAGTTAATGCCGTAAAAAGAGAGAAATTCAGATCCTAAAGAAATTGATAGTTGATGTTGCTGACTGACTTTTCTAGTGACTCGGACACGATGTATCGAATTGTATGGCAGTATTTTAAACATAGCCCTGTAGCATATATTTATAATAATTATCTCTAGGTAAAGTAGTGAAAGTATGGGTTAAATTTTATATAGACCACTAATTATGTGGCAAATTCCAAATTAATATAGTTGTACATTTTGTTTTATCTCGGATCTGTCTGGATTACAAGTATAAATTTGCGTAAAATGTTAACGCCTGAAAAGAGTGAAATACGGATTCTAAAACGAAATTGCAAGTTGATGTTGAGGAACTTCTCCTAATGACTCGAACACGAAGTATAAAATCGATTGACAGTATTTTAAACATGGTTCGGTGGCATAAAGTTATATTAATTACCTCTAGATAAAGTGGCTAAACTATCTAAGTGTGGTTTAAGTTTCACGTAAACCATTAAAGATGTGATAAATTACTTTTTCGCTCTCTTCGTGATTGAAAGTTGATTATAAATTTGATAAGAGTTGCATAATTTTGAAATACGATACTTACGTTAAGTGATATTTTTTGACAGGTTGTAAAGAAGACTCCATTATATAATAAATCACCCATCATCACTCGGGCCCAAAATTGCTATGAGCCAAATAATACTTAACTCCACCAAAATAGGAGTATACTTTAAGAGTCTCTATTTCAACATTTTTCATTCATGCTGATCCTAATCCAAGTATCTATGAACATTATTCCCCATTGTTTTGCATTATTGATTTTCAGTGTTAGTCAAAGAATGCTTTTGACAACATTTTTGGAAAATAAAATTTAAATTGATATTCCCACTGAAAATAAAGTGCTTCACCATGAAAACGAATGTTATGTGTTTCATTATATTCAATACATAATTACTAAACGGCCTTTATATCTAATCGTATTTTGCATTTATTTGGCAAATATTCGTTTGCAGTCATTTGGTGTATTCATTTAAGGTGTCAATTTTTAGTATACTTTAAAATCGCTCTATTGTCTCCTTTAATCGCTTGCGTAGTCTTAGGGCCTGTTCATATAGGAGTCCATTGCGTTGCGAAGGTGACTGCCTACGTTGAAAATGCCATTTTTGACTATTTTGATCAATTTAATTTTTTGCAACAATCTTGTAATTCAATCTTTTCTCTTTTCAAAACAGTTTTGATTTTCATTCTACGTCAATTAGAAGCAGAGTGATAGCTATTTTAAAAAACATCGTCTAATACAAAATTTAAGTGACAAACAACTTTAAATGCGACCATTTTTTGACCATTTTGGTCAATTTTATTTTTTGCAAGAATCTTGTAATTCAATCTTTTCTCTTTTCAAAACCGCTTAGATTTTCATTCTACATCAATTAGAAGCAGAGTTATAGCTATTTTAAAAAACATCGTCAAATACAAAATTGAAGTGACAAACAACTTTAAAGGCGTTTTTCTCATAATTATGTTTTTTAGCAAAAATATCTACCGTTATCATGATATTTCAGATAATAATGCATATAATTTGATAAAATTTTCAAGAAATGTTTTAGATGCTATTGTTAATGAAATGACGTAAATAATTGATGTATAATAAATAGTTTTTTGTGTGGGGCTGTTTTTATAAGGAAAGGAATGACGAATTGGGGAAAATTTTCATATTGGAACATAAAATTGTCTGTATTATTTTTGCATTTCAAAATTTCTCTTAGATTGTAGGTCATTTTGAAGATAACTGTTATATGTATCATGTGTGAGAAGGAAATTAAAATAGTAGCATTACAATTTTGTTCAGAGTGATAAGCGTTTTAGCTAAATTTCATTAAAAATTACTTCAAATTGACCAATTTATAAAAAAGTATGGTGTTTACAGGAAAGTTTTTTTTTTATTTTTTATTTTTAAATGCTGTTTTACCATATGAGACCAAAAAATCCTTAAAAAAACAATTTTTCAAAAAAATTGGCTCCGAACGTAGGCAGTCACCTTAAGGAAAAGATGACATTAAGACGAAAATAAACCAATCATATGCCTCCAAACGATTAGCAATGAAAATTTTAACGCCAATGATTGGCTTATTTTCGTCTCAACGTCATCTTTTCCTTAACGCAACGCAAAGGACTCCTATGTGAACAGGTCCTTTGGCTTAGAAATGGATTTTCACTTTCCCTCTAACACTAGAACGGCGGCAGCGGTCATTTTGACCGCAAACGATTTTCAAACGCTCATATTTCTTTTTTTATTCTTTGATTTCTTGTTTGTTCATTGACTTTTCCTAAATATTCATAAAGAATATGTCGGCCAAAATTATCTTTTTCTGCGCATTATTATCGCCGCTATAAAGGGTTATACCTATAAAGGCTGACTGCGGTCATTTTGACCGCTAATCCAACATAGTTGTCTATGTTGTGTTTTCTATTCTATTTTTTTTGCTATCCGTGTATGAGAAGGAAATAATCCATGTAAGGGGACAGGGTACTAAAATACCTTCAAATTTTCAAAATTTCAATTTTGGTTTAGTAAAATAGAATATATATTTCTGAGTAGATCTATGTAAATTTTATGAAATTCTGCCTATTAGAATCAAAGATATAGTAATTTTAATGATGTAAACAAAACTGACACTGTCCCTTTAATGAATCTGTTTGTTTTGATCTGTCAGTGCATCTCTTTCAACGCTGTTTCTGTGCTCTGTGGTTTAATATCATGCTCCATGGTTTATTTTTCTTGCTTCATGGTTCAGATATTTATTTCTAACCATGCTTCAAACTGTAAACCGAACTGTTATGATGTAGGTTGTTTACGATTGAAAGCTACGCACGTTCTTATTTAGATTGCTGATCTAAACAACTTTTGCTTATTTCTAAAAAAAATATATTGAAGCGTTTTACACTTCTAAATAGTTTTATTTCCTGTAAGAAAATATGGGCCGTCCAAGAAAATTTGGAAAGCGGAAGTTCTACGGAAATCAATTCACGCCTGAAGTTAATGTGAGTTCTACTGATGTAAAATCAAACATTGCTAGTGCTTCAAGATCTAAAATTGACTCGAGTTTTAATAGTGATTGTGCTAATGATGTTTATTTGAATAAATCAGAATCTATTAATGTTATTATTGAGCTTCCAATCCTGTCTGACTTGATTAAAAGTGGTGTAAAGTGCAAATATTGTAATCAGGAAGACTGTGTCATTATAACGCCACAGGAAAATAATCGAAGAGGACTTTCCTTATCATTGTTCCTATATTGCATACTTTGTGGTAATGGAAAAAGTACCATGACTTCCAGCAAATCTAAAAAATGTTATGATTTAAATATTCGACTTGCTTATGCCTTTAGATGCATAGGAAGAGGGAAAAATTCAGCAGAAACATTTTGTGCTGTGATGAACTTACCACCTCCCCCTAAGAAATTTTCTCGACTAAATGAGGAAATTGGAAGAAGTCTGACTGTAGTCAGCAGTCGCTCAATGATAAAAGCAGTGGAAGAAACTGTGGCCTCTACTAATTCAAGAGATCTTACATGTGCATTTGACGGCTCATGGCAAAAGAGGGGGCACACATCTTTGAACTGTGTAGTGTCTGTTACTTCTCTTGAGACAGGTAAAGTCATCGACTTTGAATGTATTTCAAAGTATTGCTTTTATTGTAAAAGTAATGACAATGATACTGGTAATGACCATATCTGTCAAAAGTCATTTGATGGGTATAGTGGGGGAATGGAGGCTCATGGTGCTTTAGAAATTTTCAGACGCTCTGAAAGTTCAAGAAATGTTCGTTACATTAACTACCTTGGGGACGGTGACTCGAAAGCTTTTAAAACTGTTCAAGATGCCTGTGTATATGGTACCGCTGTTAAAATCAGTAAATTAGAATGCATCGGCCACGTTCAAAAAAGAATGGGGGCCAGACTACGTTCACTGAGAAATAATTTTAAAAACCAGAGACTTTCAGATGGTGGTCGAATTTCAGGCAAAGGACGCCTGACAGGTAATGAAATTCAACTTCTACAAACATATTATGGACTCGCCATTCGTAGAAATGTTGATAAACCTGTTTCTGAAATGTGTAAAGCAGTATGGGCAATTTATTTCCACAAGTTATCAAGTGATGCTTTTCCTCAGCATGGTTTATGTCCTTCTGGAGGAGACAGCTGGTGTGGCTACAATAAAGCTCTGGAAACAAATGAAGAATATAAACACAAGCATTCACTTCCAGAAGCTGTACTCACAGCAATCAAACCTGTTTTCAGAGCTTTAAGTGATAAAAATATTCTTGAAAAGTGCTCCCATGGCAAAACCCAAAATCCAAATGAGAGCTTTAATAACTGCATATGGAAACGCCTACCAAAAACTGTTTTTGTTGGTATAAACACCTTAAAAGTTGGTGTTATGGATGCGGTGATATGTTTTAATGATGGTGCTCAAAGCAGATTGCATGTAATGCAAGAAATTGGAATTGTACCTGGCAGATACATGGAGAAAGCACTGAAAGCTATCGACGATAAAAGAATTCAAGAGGCTGAACGCAACATTTCAAGCCTCTTCAAGAACTCTAAAAGCAAAAAAAAGTTATTAAAAAAGAAAATACAACAATCAGAATGTCTGAAACAAACAGAATATAGTGCAGGAAAATTTTAAGTCATAAAATATTTGTGTTCAGAACAAAAATTAACTTTAATTGCTGTTTTCTCAAAACACAAATTTTCAACATTCAGGTGCACTTTTCTTAAAAAGTATGAAATATTTTTATGTAAAATTTTGTAGGATATTTTAGCAAGGTAAGTTCTTTATACTGAACCGAAAAGTTTGTAAGTAAATTGCTAGATATTTTTAAAATTAGCATTTATGGTGTCAAAAAAATTGACATATATGAAACCTGAAAATATTATTTTTCTATTTTTAATTACAACATTAAACTCTGCAATTTTAGCTTCATTGTGTGATATACTGTATTTAAATTATGCATGCAAAGTTTCAGATGAAAATATCTATTAAATTTTCACAAAGTGCACAAAAAGACTCATATGTCTCATTTTTAAAAATTTTACCCATGCTTGATTTTTATTGTATTTAAAATAAATTTAAAGTAGTACAGATAAATTTTCTTTATATATGTACTTGTATATATATGAATGTATTGTCTCTGGAGTTTCAAGTTTCCAACTTAAAAATTAAACTCTCCAGCTAGTTTGAAAGAAGGGCAAAATTTTTGTCCATATCAGTTGTCGAGGAGTTCCCTGTCCCCGTAAGAGAAGGAAGAAGACGTCAAAACCGAAGTAGAGTACTGAGATAAAATCAGGAACAATCATCTCTCTCACAAAATGACCAAAATGAAGAAGTAGCAAAAGATGAAACAGTGAGGACTATGGTTCCTTCTGATACTCTTTATTCAGGAAGATGGCAGCATCACAATGTGTTGAGAGAAGTGCCTGGACCCAGCACATTTGTCATTAGGCATGTAACTCTTGGTAGTTTTACTAGTGCATGGAGACTGTTCATAAACAGAAAAATTCTGCATCTCATACAACAATGCACGGAAGCAGAAACTTACAGGCGCTTACAAGATCCGCATTGGAGTGCATATTTAAAGGAATTAGACGCCTGTGTCCCTTACAGTATGCCCGTTGAGCTTTTATTTCTAAAGGTATTTCAATCGACAATTTGTGGTCCTCGACATGGGGCCTAAACTTTTTTCACGGAACAATGGCTCGTGTTAGATTCAAAGAAATCCAAAGATATTTGCGCTTTGATCTGAAGTCAACAAGATCCGAAAGACTTCGAACATATCGATTTGCTCTAGTATCAGAGATTTGGAACACATTTATTGAAAATTGCTTACTGTGTTACAAAGCAGATGCAAATATAACGGTAGATGTTCAACTATTCCCAAGTAAGGCACGTTGCTCATTTACACAGTTTATGCCACAAAAAGCGGAAAAATTCGGGATAAAATTTGGGCTAGCAGCTGATGTTCGTTGAAAGTAGTTTTTGAATGGCTTTCCATATTTAGGAAGAAAGGAAAGTAGACCCAATGAAGATACCATTGGAAAACATGTGGTATGTCGTTTGGCAGAATCATTTTAAAATACTGGAAGGAACATTACGACTGACAAATTTTTACATCATTAAAATTAGTCAACACTTTAAGAAGTTAAGGACTTAGCCTCGAAGGCACTGTGAAACATGCAAAGAAGTACCCGAATCATTCAAGCTCAAAAAGGGAGAACGGTATTCAAGCAAAATTCTCAAGCACGATAATATCACTCTGACGGCATATCAAGGAAAGAAAAGGAAAAGTGTCCTATTGTAAATCACTCAACATCCTAGGCTCGAAATAGAAAGCAATGAAAAGAAGACCCCTAAAGTTGTTAAATTTTACAACTTTACTCAATACGGTGTAGATGTGCTTGATTAGATGGCAAGAAAATATTCAACTAAATCCGCTTCACGACGGTGGCAAGTACAGGTTTTTTTTAATATTTCCGACTTAGCTGCTATCAATGATTGGATCATTTACAAGGAAACTACTGGCATAAACGTCAAGAGTGCTGATTATATTTTGCAATTAGCTGATGTGCTCCGTAAAATTTATTTTTACTCTAAGACATCTCCGCTTTCCATTTACAGATGTAGCATCCACTATCTCAAGCAGGAAATGCAAACAATGTCAAATCACTCAATGCCGCAATAAAACTATGAACATTATTTCTGATTGCAAAAATTCAGTTTGCGGCTCATGTACAACCAAAATGATACAGTTCAGTGTTTGCAGAGACTGTAAAAAAGGATAATGTAAGTGTAGTTTCGTAATATTTATACTTTTAAATGTATAAATTTTTGTAAATTATCATATGTGATAAAAAATACTTTGTGCAATACAACAAAGTAATTCCCTTTGTATAGTGTGTTATATTTTGTACCTATTGTATTTTATTACAAATTAGTTTTATAAACACATATAGTATTTTCTTCAACAACAAAAAAATAAATGTTATAAAATAAAGCATGAGCCGAGAGGAAAATTTATGTGATGAAAATGTAAAATTTAAAAGATAAATATATTAAGAAACTTGTTTCAGAAAACAAACCATGAATAAAAGTGTATTTTTTATCATTTTAAGGGAGCGGTCAAAATGACCGCTCCTCGGCGTTTTAGGTATACAGAAAACGCCTCCGTTCTAGTGTTAATCTTCATGAAGTAGACAAAAAATAAAATAAAACCCCTAACTCGATTGCCCTTAGCTGTATTATATACTGTATATGCTCCATATGGTGTGTACAGCATTCTCACTACTAATGAACAACCGACGTCAAACTCATTCTACATTCCACATTGTAGAGATTTCACTACTATAGCTCATATTATATTAGGTTGTTCATAATTACACAGGCCTGCGATGAAAAAAATACAAGGGAATTGATAGCTAAACTTTATGTATTTTTTGGTGCTAATTAAAAAAAATAATGAAAAAATTCTATCACGTCACGATTTCTTGAAAAATTCAATTTTACTTGGATTAATATAAACATTACCATAAATTTTTTTTTCGGCGTTGAATTTCTTCTCCCCCTGCCTGGCCATCATTCTACCTTAGTGAAACCTACAGAATACCTCTCTGTGACACCTCCCCTAGCGTTACAGACTATGTAAGACAACTTGCATATTTTGGCATGAAACTCAGAGATTGGGACAAATCGTGGGTTCCCCATAAAGTTTGTGTGCAGTGTCTTAATGATCTATGCTTATGGTTCAAAGGAAAGAAGACTTCTGTACGATTTGGAACTCCTACGGATCCGAAAAACCACTATGATGATTATTACTTTTCATCCTGCCATGTTCGTGGGTATAACCGCAAAAATCAAAAGCTAATCTCTTATCCTGATAACATTCCATCGGCCCCATTCCTCATGGATCTGATGTGCCAGGGCCTTTGCCTCCAACTAAATTGCCAGTCATCTCTTCAGAGTCTTCAGACTCGGAACATCCTGAAGTTCAAGGCTCATGTACCGAATATAAGCCCTCTGGAGGCCCTCGCCTCCAGAGGGGAACTTAGGAGGCCCTTTATCTTTCTCTCAGGTTGAACTTCATGATCTGACTAGAGATCATCGGAACTTGATGATCTGACTAGAGGGCCTTTCGAAAAAGGCATCTGTATTTTGTGGCTCCAGATTGAAAGAAAAAAGTTATTGGCCAAAGGAACCACTTTTTATTGGTACAGGAATCGAGAAAAGGAATTTGTTAAGTACTTTGAGGAAGAGGAGAACCTGGTCTATTGTTCTGATGTTCCTGGATTCCCAGATTTAATATCACCTACGATAAAGATTAATGGAGGCTGTTTATAGATCCATCTAAAAGGAGCCTTAAAGCTGTCCTTCTTCATCAAGGAAGGCAGTTTGCATCTGTACCAGTTGGACACTCGATGCATTTAAAAGAACGCTATAGGAACCTGGTTCTCGTCCTCAAAAAAATAAAATATGCCAACCACGGTTGGACCATTTGCTTTTATTTGAAAGTTATCTCCATGCTTCTTGGTCAACAAGGTTGATATACAAAGTTCCTATGTTTCATTTGTGAGTAGGGCAGCTGTGATAAGACTCAACATTGGATCAAATAAGAATGACCTAAAAGACAAAATCTTTAACTAGGCAGCAAGAATGTCATTCTGAACAGCTTAATTGATCAAAAAAAATATTGTTACCCCCTCTGCATATAAAATTAGGTGTAATGAAGCAGTTTGTCAAGGATATTCCAAAATATGTCGATTGTTTCAAATTATTGTGCAAAATGTTTCCAGGTTTATCCGAAGCCAAGTTGAAAGAGGGAATCTTTGTCGGTCCAGATATCCGCAAGCTTATGAAGGATAAAGTATTTTGAGACTAGCATGACAACAAAGGAAAAAAGAAGCTTGGGTTGCCTTCAAAGATGTCGCCCGTAAATTTCTGGATAATTACAAGGATCCTGACTATAAGAAATTGTTATGAATATGCTGGACAAATTTCAAGCATTGGGTTGCTCCATGAGTGTCAAAATACATTTCCTTCACTCACATGGGGACTTTTCCCCCGAAATTTTAGGATCAGTCAGCAAAGGACAGGGTGAAAGGTTCCACCAAGACATCAAAGATATGGAGCGCAAATATCAAGGAAAATGGGACAAGATCATGCTCTCCGACTACTGTTGGATGCTAACACGAGATAGGCCTGAGATTGAACATAAAAGAAGACCGTCAAAAAGAAGTTACAAAGGAAAAAGAGTATATACTTAAATAGAAACTTTTTTTTCTTTTGTGTTTTGCTCAGTCTAAAATTTGTTTCAAACTTTCATGTACCCATACATAATATTTGCTCCTCTTAGTCAATCGTCTATTTTATGTAAGTTACCTTAATTAAAAAAAATAAAATAGTATGTTGGTGATTTTCTTCTAGAAATTGCACCATAATTTGGTGTAAAAAGTTTAAACTCAAGGGAACATTTTGTTTATCTCTTGATCAGAGGCGGCTCGTGCGAACTGGCAACAGTGGTTTTCATCCATTTAAACCTATAAAAGTAATCGATTGCTAAAAACTCAATTTGCCTCACCAAGAATCGGTTATTTTACATAGATTTAAATGGATAAAAACCACTGTTGTCAGATAGCGCTTGCAAAATTTTTGAGAGAATTCCTTTTCAAATAGGATTTTAGCAAAAATATCGATATAGATTTTACAAAAAATCCTGACGTGATGGAAAAAAGTGGAGGTAATTTTCGAAATCAGCCCACCAAATAACATAAAACTTAACTAAAACTTCTCTTGTATTTTTCAAAAACTTCAATTTCGCAGGCTTGTTTTATTGGTCGATGCCTAAAAGAATATCTTTCAAAGCCGGTAACAAGGACGCATCGTAGTAGGAACTATCAAATGCCTATGCAAAGTGAAGGGGTTTAGTTCACTTGTTGAAAAAGATATTTCATACTGATCAAAAAAGTTAGTGTAGAGCAACGGGATGGGCGAAAAGTGATTTTTCACCAATTCAAACCTGACCGAAACGGTTACCAGTGTCAAAAAAGCGTGCGGTGTTGGCACGAAGAGTGACAGAACTGTTGTAAAGTTCTGTGCTGGTAATGACGACACCGATCATAAGCCTGGAGCAGGTGGTCCTGCTGTGCGTGACACATTACATTTAAAGTAGATATTAGTAGAAAAATCAACGTCCACAATACGTGAGCTCAGTGCCGAACTTGTATCACCAGCGATAGTTTTCACACACTTAGCAGCTACGGGCGACGTAAAAAAAATTGGGTTCCACATGAACTCACCGAACAACAGCAAATATGGCGTCTGAAAACATGTGATGCCCTCCAGAAACGTGAAGCTAGCTCTCCCTTTCTGCATCGGATCCTTACGGTTGTTAAAAAATGGCTGCTTTATGACAACGGAGAGTGAACAGTGCAGTTGCTTAATAAAGGGCCTCCACCGAAACGAATGTCAAAAACCGACTTGTACTCAAGAAGGTAGGATATGTGAGGGGTGTATTCTCAAAATCGTGTTGCATTACTTTTGACGCGTGGCTAACGCTGCGATAATCACAAATTACGTGTGCTGACATCAGCTGGATGTATATCACCAGAAATTATGCAAAAAACAACGATCCGTTGTCAATTGTTTGGGTTTCATACTTTGCCTAATTGGGCACGGCCGAAATGGAAGCATACAAGAAATCAACACGTTAGAGTATAAGGTCCCCCTCACCCTGCGTATTCTCCAGACTCGGTTATCCCAGAGATGTTTCGCCATTTTGACCTTTTCCTAGGGGGCAATCGGTTCGCTATTCAGGAAGATGGGATCCATATCGCCAGCCACCTTGGCATATTTGCAATAAAAATACGTTGGGCACAGTGTATTACTGCTCAGGGTACATACTTGTTTAAATAAAATGTAGTTCTTATACTGATACGGCTGTTTTTTGTGTCAGAATAAGTCAATAATTATGAAACAGCCCAATAAATAAGATGTTCTATTTTATGGCATTATGTGCGGACCATTTCATTTATTTCAAGACATGAAAACTTTTTAAATTAACAAAAATAATTAGCTCAATTGTATTAGAAATTTCGTGAAAAGAAAATTATATTTCTTAAGCTGAGACAAAGTAACAACTCATACAGTCAGAAAATGCGAAGAGACAAAACATTACAGAATATCCAATTGATAGCAGTTATATTCATAACAATGAGATGACACCTGATTATAGTATGCAACATTAAAAAGCAACAGAAATTTCTCGTATATACATATATATATTTATTTATTTATATTTGCAGCAAGCAATTCAATACGATATCCAAGGAATTATGGGAAAGACAAATTTCCTTAAAACTTTAACCATATTTCAAAAAACTTTCAAATTTTTCTTTACAAATGCAATGATTTTAAATTCTTTCGTATGTTTTACATGACTGTGGGTCAAAGATAGCCAGTGGGTTAGAAACAAATTTAATGTCCTAAAAGAGTACTCTCCTATGTATGACTGCCTCTTTCCTTTCCAATTTCATGAGTTCTTGCTTCCAAGTTTTTGTTGTTTATTTAACGACGTATTTCCTCATTAATCTCATTAAATGTCATTAAGGAAGAACATGCCGACTATAACGTGATTAATAAATTATCCATTTTTAAAATTTAAAAAGAGATTGAATATTTTTTTCCATAAAAATTTTATCATGACACAGATATTTTTTCCCCCTAAGAGCATTTTCAACTCCTTGTTTCTCTCCTAATGATGTTTTGAATCAACGAAGCACAAACGAATTTAACAAAAAAATGTAAAGAAGTGTCTATAAGAAGATAAAAAAAATGAAACACTTTCCTAGGAAAATATAATGTAGTTTTTATGATACCCTTAAAGCTTAAAAAGGCTACCTTACTTTATTTTTTTCTTATCACAAAAGAAATATGTTGTAGTAACAAATAAAAGTTTTAACCACCTTTAACAAAGAGAACTTTTGAACACCACTAACAAAGAAAACTGTTTAACATGTTTGATAGTTATGTTTATTTTCCTCATTTAGCAGATTTTCCTAAGCAATAAAACGCGATAAGAAAAATTAGAACTGCTATGAATTTCTTTTAGTCGCTATACGAATTGTCGTAAGATTTAAAAAAATGTTATCTACAGAAGAAAAAATATTGAAAGGGTACAAAGGAAATTTGTACATAAACATGAAAATAAATTTTCGTATAAAGGGTCTTTAGTAACGCTACATTTCAGTTGTAAGTTATTTTGGGATTTAGAGTTGAGGGATAAATGATTCAATATGCAGAAGTAAATATATTTTTTGAACAGATTTTTTTAAAACCAGTAGAAAATAAGATGCTGGTGTCACAATTATTTTAAATTAAAATTAAAAGTGAAAAAGAAAGTGTAAAAACTTTGTCTATCTCTTACTCCGTACTCTGTTATATTATATTTATTTTTCATTTTTTCCTGTGAGAGAAATATGGCTTGTCTAAGTAATGAATTCTCCTTGATCGAGTAACGAATAATAATATTGCTTCTCAAATATTGAGCCATGACTTTGACCAAGCTTACATTCTGCTCCAACGAAGGACACACATACTTCAGATGTAAGCAGAAAATTACCCAGATTTCATTGGATAAAACTATAACAGACCTTTTCTGAGGCATCACCATTGTTCATATTTTTTCCTTTTATAAAATAAAAATAATATGTTTCTGAGTGGTAACTGATCCCTTCTCTAGTCACTGGACAAGTATGACCCAACACTAAAGAATTGTTCCTTGCCTTTCATGAGAGAGAGCCTAATAGATTTCCTACCTCGTTCAAAAATCACCCAAATTCCACTACCTAACTTCTTAGACTTTGCACAGGAATTCGATTTTTTCCAAATTAAAGGCATTAGGTGATTAATAATAGAATCGAAACCAATACCTTCGGCAGCCTGAAGCTACATTTCAACCACTGATGTAAATGTGTTTCGAAGTTGAACAAACTTAGAAGCAGACATTCTTATATAATTTCAAATAATACTACATATAGTTTCCAATGGATGTTTATAAACGGGGAAAAAATGAAATCATAATCGATAAAGACTAGTAAAAATAATTCTGACTTATCTGATACTAAAGGAATAGCGTTGTTTCTGTAAAGTAACCAGAACAGTTAAAGGATTATGATATTGAAAATATTTTGAATGAATTCGCATACATGAATCTGATTATAGTTACGTCCTCGTTAAACGTTTCAGAACTTCTACAAGGGGTAGGATTCATCTTGACGACTTGAAATCGTATAGCAATGTGGGGTCGAAATGCTTTCCTGAAGCGGTGATGTACACAGAAAACCATAAAGACAGAGACTAATTTTAAATATAAAACTCCTTACTTAATTTCAAAGTACATCACGTGTATTTCATAATGTCATTATTGCCAAAAGAGGAATAAATCTAATAAAAATCTCTCATATCGCTAATTGCGATCAAAGTAACGACCCACACACACATTCGTTTGTTCTAACATAACTCAGTAAGAGTTATACAATATACATAGAAAATATATGCTGGTGTTATTAAGAAATAATATATAAATAACCTTTCCTTCACTAATTTTATACCTCTTAATGCTTATAGGGACACCATCCTACATACGTTTTCCCTCATTCCGGAAAAAGGTTAATTTATATTATTTTATCTTTATCCGACAGGATAAAAATATCAAAAATTGCATTCAAAATTATACATATCTATAAATACGTCGCCATTAAATTATCTAAAAAATAAAATTAACATTTCTTGCATATCACTTTGGCTTATATTTAATTACCATGAAAGTTTCCAATAGTGAAGGGAGGCATGGGAAGCGTATACGTTATCTAGAACATTCAGTTTGCATGTGATTTAAATCTATCCCAAACTACAACTTATTTTGCTCAAATTTTTCTCAATACTCTACATTGTTATGCCGAGCCATATGTAGTATTTCTTTTGACTAGAATATTGATGGGGAGTGTTTTGCCCCACGTCAATCGATTATTTTTAAAATTGATTTTTCTACTTTAGATATCGGAGTTCCCGAAAAACTGATTCAGGGCTATTTTTTTTTTTTCAAGCGTTCGCTACTAAAGCCAAAATTGAAGTTTCTGTGAAATGCATTTACAGTATATTTCATGTAGAATAGCTTCCTTAATTAAGGATACTAATTAGTTTCGAAATGAAAATTGAAATGTAAAAAGCATGTATTTTCCTGAGACATAAAAATGCCACAAAATTTAAGTATAAATAATAAGTTGAAATAAATTCGGCTTTTATTAATCACAAATAAAGTCATGTAAGCATACATTTTATTACTCTACACTACACTTGATAGCATAATTAATATGAGGCTTTATTATATTTGTTTAATGATTTCTTTATAAATGGATAAAATTATAATTAGGTTTGAATTATTTACATTAAATCTGCATGGTTAATATTTTAATCCATCTTCCTCTTATTACCTCATTTAAAAATTATAAAAGGAGGCAGCTGTAAAATAACTTTTGTTCTAAATCACCTGTCTTAACCTTAAATTTTCAGACACTTGTAATAGGTGTTATCATTGTCCTTTGACAATTAATTTTTCCTGATGAATTCTGTATATTTTAAATTTCCTTGAAGTTTCAGTTTCTACTTTCAGTTCCCTTTAGGTTTTAGTATTCTGTTTTCTTAACCATTTACAAAAGGATGTACACAATATCGAATTTAACTTCGGCTATTCGTCATAAATCAGGTAATATACAAAATAATTGCATTGATGCATGATAAAACATACTCACACAATGTTTTATCATGCAGTACAATTGGTAGCCGAATTATAAGTTTTTACGATTTTTTTTTACGTTTCCCTTAAAATAATAAAAATAAGATTACGTTTAAATTATTTAATGCATGATTCGTAGCAGGAATTATAATCTGCATGGTGCATAGTTTTATTCGGCAAATTCTTGTTATTTAAAAACTAAGACAAGCAGTCATTTCTCTAAAGTAATTTTCTTTTCAATTACCTGTCTTAAACTTTAAATTTTAGCAATTTGCCCTGGGTGTTATCTTTATTGTCTTACATTCACTTTTTGCTAATGGATTTCGTATATTACAACTTTCAGTTGCCTTGAAGTTTCAGTTATTTCATTCAGATCCCTTCAAATTTCAGTATACAGCTGTCATAAAACTGAAATTTTATTACGAATGGTATGTGGTGTGTTTGTTGTAGATTTATACTGTCGTATGATGTGATATAATACTGTAAAGTACTGATATGCGAACATAGCCCTTTCATAGACCTTTTGATTACGTTTCTAGGATTTAGGTGAGGTTGACAAAGAACTTATTTTTTCAAGAAATGACTCCTGAAAAGAGATCTGAATAATTTTAGGTGAAACTTTCTGACTGGGCACGTATAGAGAAATATTTAAAGATTTGTTTGATTCAATCGCTTTATTTCCCGGTATGTTGCATCAGATCGTACGGCGGACAATAGCTTCTCAAAATAAAATTAAGAATGAAAATTAGTCGAAAGAGATAAAGGATTTCAGAAATTTTAGCTCTAGATGGAAGATAAATGAGCATCAGAAACATTATAATATGACATGAATTTATCATCATAGGAAAATATCGGAATATATTAAGAAATTGTCTCAATAAAACACACAAGAAAGGTAATTTTTTTGTTAATTACAAGATCCTCGACGATGTTTTAATGAATATAGCGGGTCTAAATAATATTTTTACCGAAAGTGCATTAATTTCTCAGCATTTTGTATTACCTTTATCTCGTAGTTTAACCCCAAGAATATTTTTCAAATTGGTAAAAATAAGACACAAGATGTTTTATGAAGAGTTTAAATTATATATTATATATCTGATAGTTTTAACTAAGAACTTTATGTCGATAACCATATTGTTAATCAAATCATACGTATCTTTTAGAGCAAGATTTTCCAAAAGTATTTTTATTTCAAAAAGAAATTTGGCTCTAAACTAAGCGACTTTGTATGTAAATATAATTAAAGTTAAGCGAACAGTTAAATTCCGTTGTTTCCAGTCTAAATGAGAAGCCATGTGCATTATACAAAATTTCGATAAACTTTACTGTATACATACGACACAAAAAATAAATTGTCTCAAGGAAAGTGTATATACATTTAATGAAGATATAATACTAATATATCATATACCTTATAAAAATTTCCTAAAAAATTAGTGTTAATTTTTCAGATTTTCATTTTCCTTTTGACAAAAGTTTTCGAAAGACTATTTCATCTAAAGAAACATAATTTATGCTTTATGCTAGCATATTGCTTGACATAATGAGAATAATTATTGGATACTTTCACTAGACACAGTAGCGTACGCAGAAATTTTCAAAGGGGGGGGTTATAGTCCAGTCAAATTAGGTTTCCATTTCGCATTAAATGAAGGGGTTGAGATTATTTCAGGAATGTGTAGGGGTTGGTCCCCTGAACAACGCCTAATAAAGTCCCCTCGATTTCAGGCTCCCCCCGGGGGGGGGGTGTCCAAAGGTCACTTTTTTTCAGTTTTCGGCGTTTATCTCGAAAACGGTGCGTCACACAGAAAATTGTCAAATTTAAAAATTAAAGCTTATAAAATTCCCTTCCAAATGGTATATCCATGTTTATACACAAATGTTACCGTTTTCGAGATATGAGCCGTTGAATATGAAAATTTTTCAAAAAAAAAAGTGGTAGCGGTTCAGGTATCTCGTCAAACTTCCTCTTCTAACTCTTTCCCCTTTCATTTCTCAGAAAACTCGTGATAGATAAAGTTGTAAAACGAAAGATTGTTATGCTAACTTATCTTCACCAGGTAAATAGTTAGAGCGTTTTGAAGTTTAGAGGTACTTTTCAACATTTTGCTAGTAAAATGCTCGTCACTCAAGTTTCATTTCCAAGGTCTGTAACTCTCATAATCACTTTGTATGCTGTTTAATTAGATACGCATAGTATTCATAACCCATATAAATAATAAATTATGTATACATGTACGTATAATGTATATCTCATAATATACAGAAGAACACTTGTAGTACAAAGGAGGAAGTAAGAAAACAAACAAAAATGTATAGAAGTGTCATTTTAGCTCAGATCATTTTGAAAAAATTAGATATCACACCATATGAAAAAGAAGTAGTTCAGTTACTTCAGACCTCAGTAGAAATTACTCCACAACACATTTCCACAAATACCTCCTTTGCCAGCATTCAGTGGAAATTGAGCAACGAATTGTCACGTCTCAAAGGTAGTGGGCCAACACAAGCTTTGTGGGTCCAGTACTTTGAAATGGTGGTGTTGATGAAAAAATTCATTGCAGCACAGCGCAACTGGAAAGATCATATGACATGCGCCCAACTGATGATACCTTACTTCCATGCCAGCGGGCATTTTCATTATGCAAAGTGTACTCACCTATATGTACAACACATGCTGGGACTAACAACTCGCCACCTTCAACTTAAACAGGATTTTATAGATCGTGGATACTTCACTGTCAACAGAACTGGAACACCAATGGCTGGTGTGTGGTCTAACATGGCAATTCAGGTGACACTCATGTTTGACATGAAGAGTGAAGGAGAAGTAACACGTGGGCGATGCTTTAGTGATTCGGTGTTGGCGAAATGAGTTGGGGGAGCACGCACAGCTACAGCAATATGTAATTCATTTGAGATGTTTTGTGGCGTCCATACTTCAAGAGGAGAACAACATGTTGAGTTTCGAGCATCACGCATAACTAGAGACGATCTAGACAGAAGGAAGCTTGCTCAATGGTTGGCTGATCACCCGCCTTTTGCTGAACGTAATTGTTCGATGTCACTTTCAACGGAAGTAATTGGAACAAGTAACGTCAACTGCTACCAAGCATTGGAAATTGGAACCCGCACAATGAGCACTTTTGTTGGAATGAATTTCTCAGAAGTGAAACAATCCAGGAAGGACTCAGTCGTTCCTTTAGCTGCGATGAGCAATATGATCAAAGTTAATGATGAGGTTGTGGTGGTAGAGCCTCTGATGATATTTCAAAGAACTCTGATCGCCAAGAAGAAAGAAGGGGATGTAGAGGAGTTGCTAACGTACGAGTTAGCCCCATAGCCGATGTCTCTATTCGCCGAGGGGATAATGAGAAAAATCAAAAAGTTAGCACTGTATGATGCTTTCCCAAAATGTAATCAATTGATCAATGAGAAGAACAGTTTCACGGTAATCGATGGCGGCTCCTGCTCCATAGAGTAAAGTGGAACACCAACACCACCTTCGCCTCCATCTGCGATCAATATGTATCGTACATAATCAACCATTACGGCAGCAGTTAAGCTGTGTTTTTTTATGGTTATGAAGACACGAACTCCACGGAAAGAGACGAACAACATCGGAAAGCATCAAGTAAAGCATCAGTGGATATTGACTTCAATAAGAACATGGTAGCTACTGTTCATCAGGAAAACTTCCTTTCCAGTGAAAGGAGCAACACCAAGCTCTTTACTATGTTAGTTCAGGCCTTGGGTGCAAGAGGTATACAGTCTACTACAGTCTGTGGCGTCACGACAAGGCTAAACTCTCTGAGGCATTTTGAAAAAATTTCAAAACTATTGGATCCATAACAAAGAAAGACAGAGTCCTAAATAAAATGCGAAGCCAATTTTTAAAACAGAAACTTAACGAGGAATTTTATTTACAAACAACAAAAAATTTAACATTTAAGGTTACAACATATTCAATTTAACTCTGTGCAGATCTACAATGCACGCTCCCGGACCTATACAGTCCCAACACAGGAGCTTAAAACAAACACGTCCACACAAGGCGTATTCTGTGCGGCCTCTCCCTAGATGTCTGGATTTTCAGCCGGGGGGGGGGCTGACAGCTCTTCTTAATGCCGAAACTTTATCGTCCGCCGATGTCACTCGCATGGAGTTATCGCTAAGAGAAGACAGCTTTATTACGGTGATATAAACCATTTTCTGTTTTCCAAACAGTTACCCTCACCACTTGTTAGGGAAACCGCCATTCTAGGGATTAATCTTCAGGCCAAAACTCTTGCACGTGTTTAAAAACGATGGGAACCGGCCAAAAACTGCCCCGATAACACGCAGTTGTGTTTCTCGCACTCTGTGAGGTTTTGGGAAAACTAACCCCATACTTCCAGTACGCTACAAGCCAAAGGAGATGCTGACTGCAGTATTGTCAGAGGTGAGTGGCAAAACACCTCTCATTCAACTGTGGTGATAGTAGATAGGTAAGACCTGCTCGTCTTACTTGTGGCACTCCCCCCACGAGACACGAATGTGTGTTTCATGAAGGCCGGACGGGGCAACACAGAAGACAGGCTCTACTATTCCCAACATCTTCAGGTCTTATCATTCAGCTGACCACATTAAGTAAATTTAATAATTTATATAATACATTAATATTCAATAATACGTTATACACTATCTGGCCAAAAGTATCCGGACACCCCCCTAAAGAAGTGGATCTAGCAGGTGACGTAATTTGATGCGTAACCGAAAGCTATAAAAGTATTGGTAGTGGTTTGTCAGGTCATATTTATGCGTTTGTGAGACGATGAGTAAGTCAAAGGAGCTTAGTGACTTTGATCGTGGCATTATAGTGGGATGCCACTTTGGTGGGAAATCATTTCGGGAAAATTCGGACATTCTACAGAAGCTAAAATGATAGTGAAGACTTTGACTTGTTTGAAACTTTTTTCTAAGTATCAGATTGACGGCTTTTAATATATAGGAAAGCAGTTGATGAAATAAATTGTATATAATATATTTAATGTAAGTAACTGTTGTTTGAACCTACTTTTGATAACCATTTTTTGATTATATGAACAACTTTTATAAATTTTGGTTTCTTTTCTTACTTCCTCCTTTGTACTACAAGTGTTCTTCGGTATATTATGAGATATACATTATACGTACAGGTATACATAATTTATTATTTATATGGGTTATGAATACTATACATATCTAATTAAACAGCACACAAAGTGATTAAGAGAGTTACACACCATGGAAACGAAACTTGAGTGACGAGCATTTTACAAGCAAAATGTTGAAAAGTACCCCTAAAATTCAAAACGCTCTAACTATTTACCTGGTGAAGATAAATTAGCATAATTATATAAATTTTTTAAGGAAAATTTTCGCTCTACAACTTTCTCTATCACGAGTTTTCTGAGAAATGGAAGGGGAAAGAGTTAGAAGAGGAAGTTTGACGAGATACCTGAACCGCTACCACTTTTTTTGAAAATTTTTCATATTCAACGGCTCATATCTCGAAAACGGTAACACTTGACTACAAACATGGATATATCATTTGGAAGGGAATTTTATAAGCTTTATTTTTTAAATTTGACAATTTCCTGTGCTACGCACCGTATTCGAGATAAACGCCAGAAACTAAAAAAAAGGACCTTTGAACCCCCCCCCCCCCCGCGGCGCCTGAAATCGAGGGGACTTTATTAGGCGTTGCTCAGGGTACCAACCCCTACACATTCCTGAAAAAATCTCAACCCCTTCATTTAATACATGATTCTCAGCAAAGCGTAACCTAATTAAATAATATATGTAATCAGAACCAATGGGGGGGGTTATAACCCCCATCAACCCCCCCTTGCGTACGCCACTGACTAGACATATTCAATATATATATATATATATATATATATATATATATATATATATATATATATATATATATATATATATATATATATATATATATATATATATATATATATATATATATATAAATTTTTAAAAAAACTAATTGAGCCCCACATTTATTTTTTCCGGATTTAAGTTTCTCGGGTCCTAAACATTAACTGTGCCGAATTTGGTCCCGGTGGGTGAAACAGTCTATAATTCTATAGCGGACAAACAGACAAGCTCTTATATATATATATATATATATATATATATATATATATATATATATATATATATATATATATATATATATATATATATATATATATATATATATATATATATATATATATATATATATATATATTTGAAACCTAACACATCGTATTCCGAAGGTTTAAGTAACATAATGAACGATACTTCAACTCGTACGAGACATAAATGAGAGACCGCTTGACCATAAAAGACAAAAATTTATACTATTTGAACGTTGCTCAGTACGTAAGGTAATATTCATAGGTGTTTCATGAAATTGTCGATTTAATGAAAGGTTTCATGAAAGGTTTCATGAAAGGACGATTTTTGTGATAGGAAGACTAATGGTGATTCTAGATATAAAGATCAATGATGTCCGAGGATGATTTCTCGAAGACCGCTTGATTGTAAGCGCATCAGAACCTTATAATAAAATCCCAATAATTTTATTGGATCTGAATCGCTAATGATACGTTTAACCTAAAGTGCAGAGTACATGCTTTTACATAGTGGAGGAATTGAAAAATACCTGATTATTCACTTTTTATTATGTTTGTTAAATGTAATGAATTAAGTAGGACATAATTAAAAATTTTTCGAAATGATTTATTACAGTTTATTTGGTCGTATATATATTGTTGGAGTATATACGTATGTTGGAATAATATAACTAATAATTATACCTTCGGAAAATTTTTAATTGATAATTATTTAATCAGTTAGATCATTATCAAGTCGATCACATATAAAGTATGTATTCTGTAGACCATATTTTATCATAAAAATGTAATTTAAATTATAAATATGTGTTTTCAATATAAAAATATTCAGTGAGGTCAGTGTCTGCTAAAACACGCAAACAAACGTATTCACTTAGTTTTCAGATTGTACTACAGGATTTAACGCATACACTGACCCCGCAATGTGGGATTCAGCAGGGGTAAATTATCAAACATTATTATTAATCTTATAAAATACATTTACGTATATACAGAATAGAACATCCAGTTCAGTACTGCATTTAATAAAAATAATCCCGCTTGTTATTATAATTGAAGTACTGAAAATCTCCAAAATTTGTCGATTTATTTACTGTTGTTAAATACAAAAGTCATCAGATTGGCAAAAATTCCCTTTTTAATGTCGAATTCCAAACTTACAAGATTTTTGGGTTTCTATATGAGAATCAGTTTTGATGTTTGAATAAAATTTTCCTTTTTTCTACGTTGCTTTATAAACTAGTTAGGATTTTTTTTACAGATTTTTTAATAAAAATACGTTATTAAAGTTACGAATTCATATAGGAACATTAAGAATCGCTAATATAGTTAAATGAAAGCCTATTTTTATAAAGATCAAAACAGTTTTTAAACTAAGTTTACTTTCTCATTTAGCAGTTTGTTTAATGCATGTCTCATTTTTTTTTAATGAAACTTGTATAATATTTCTATCTCAATTCCTTTTGCTGTCCGAACCATGAAATAAGTTTCCAATACTACACTCAAAATGCATTATCAACTAAACTGACGGAATTTTAGTGATATAGAAACATTCACAATTTTAAAACGTTTCAATAATAATTAACTGTAACTGAAATTTAAACAAACACTGATTTATGTAATTGTATCGATAGTTAGGAACGAAATTTAAAGAAAAAATTAAAACTGTTACGCATAAAATGCAATACTACAGCTTGTTTCAATTTCAAGATATCGACCCTTGACAACAGTTGCATGAGCCCATTAAAATCGTTAAAGCAGTTTATATTTTTATGTAACTGGTGCAATAGTGAAGTAATTATGCCGAACGCATTTGAGGTAAGAGAGCAAATTTCCAATTAACTAATGTGAATTTCTAGTAATTTAAAGCGAATGGAAATTCCACGCTTAGCATGTTCGAATTAAACTGCATCGAACTAATTCTTGTTATAATTTATATCTGACATTAAAATTCACTTGCCGTTCGACTGCTGAAGAATGTCCAATCTTGTTATTAATGTTGTGCACCACAAAGTTTTAATTTTGATATTTTCCTTCAAAGTACTCGGCTCAGTAAATCTACAAAGCTAAATTGTATAATATTTAACAGCCATTAAAACTTATTTTATGAATGAGATAAGCAAATTATTATTACTTTTCAGATAAATTGCAAAAACATCAATTTTGAAGTAGGAATTATAGTATCGACACATTAAGAGACATTGTTATAAGTTTATGAGTTCGAGATACACAATGCAATATTTAAATATTTGTAAATCTAACGAAAAATGTTATAACATTTCTTATGTATATTTGCGGAATAAGAGTAATTTATACATTTCGTGATACATTACTCGAAACTTGTTACTATATATATATATATATATATGAAATTAATTGGGAAGATAATAATTAAGTTAAATTTAAAGGGGGCTTAAGGATTAATCAATTTCGTGGCGCGAAAAAGCCACTAGAGTTCATATTTTCAGACGCGTGCGGGTAGAAAAAGTAGGTTATGTCCCCATTTTGAGATTAACCTTCGATTCGCGGTCAGATAGAGTTCCGTAGATAATTTATTTTTAGATAATGTACAGGATTGGGCGCTAAAAGAAACTTAGAGAAAATTCTAAATTGGGCTCTGCGCGTGTGCCAGGAGAGGGGACACACGGTTTTGACCCCGAAATCGGGAGAGCGTGGGATAGAATTCAATGCCGACGGACGTGTATTCGTCGCGTCTCTAAATTAAAAATAGCGAAATCAGAAAGCGTTGATTTGGAGCTGTGATTCGCATGAAAAGGAATAAATACTATGATTCAAGTTATGAACTGATTCTCTGTTTTACTATCCTCCACTCACCACTAAAATTAACCGATGGTGACTCCAAGTTAAGATATGAGAGCAGGGAAACCACACGCCTGTAATATATATATAAATATATATATATATATATATATATATATATATATATATATATATATATATATATATATATATATATATATATATATATATATATATATATATATATATATATATATATACACCGGGTGCGTCAGAAATTCGTGCAAAGTTAAAATATTCGCAATAAAAGAAGTAATGCTCGGAAAATATTTTCTGTGTGCGCCTATAGGATCAGAGGGACATTGGATTTTTTTTCCCAAGTAAAAGAAATGTTTCCAAAAGTAACCGAAAGAGGGTGCTCACACTTCAGAGACGTTTTATGCAAATCAGGCTATCAATAAAACACCTGGTTGGAAATGGATCCGTCATTCGAAGCCGACAGCATGCTTTCTTTACCAGATCGATCGTTGGGTGGTTAAACTTTTCTACAAGAATGGTGAATCCACGACTGATGCATTGAGAAAATTTCGCACGGAGAAAGGTCTGAAGACGCAAAAATTCTCTATTTCATTGAATGGGATACTGAATTCAGTACGACGTTTTGAGGAAACTGTGAGTTTGGAGTATCGTCCACGAAGTGATAGATCATCTTTGAGAGCAGACCGCGTACATGGAAAATTTGGTAGCCGAGACATTGAAGGAAAGACATGTGTTACCTGTTGTCACCTTCATGCAGGATGGTGCCCCGACGCACATTTCACTTGATTTCGAGATATTCCTGTTGGAATCTTTCAGTGAAGACCGAGTGATAAGTCGCTGTTTTAAGAATCAGTTGCCCTCACGAGCACGAGACTTGACCACGGCATATATTTGATTATCGGGATACTTAAAGTCTCGTATATATCAGGCTCCCAAACCACTTTGGTGGAACTGAAAATGCCATGCGACAGACAGTCGCTGCCATCGATGGCGACAGGCTACACTCCGCTGCAATGGACTAGTTATGCGCTTCACTTGCCTATTACATTGTGCTGGTGGCAATGTTGAACATCTGTTACTTTAAAATAAATACACAGTCTCATGTTACTGTGATCTGTTTGATTTTCTGTCTGTGTTTACCTGATTTGCATAAAATGTCTCAGTATGACGTGTGAGCGCCATCTCTAGATTACTTTTAGAAAGTTTTTTTTTTTTACATGGAAAAAAATCCAATGTTGTTCAGATCCTATTGACGCAAACAGAATTTTTTTCTGTTTGCTCCAATAAATATATATTTACATATATATATATATATATATATATATATATATATATATATATATATATATATATATATATATATATATATATATATATTTATTTATTTATAGGGAAATTGGTCGGATGAATTCGGAAATGTGGTAGGGTGGTGATACAATGTTTGGCCAGATATTTCTAGACTGTCACAGCGGTATGGGGCGTTTCATTCTCTTGTAATAAGAACTCCTGCCCAGATGCCCAGAAATTAGGAAAGCGCACACCGAATCGCTTGACACAGACACATTAGCACGTCAAGAGTAAAAGCTTTGATTTATCGATTGTCCTTCGAGCAGATATTCATGGTGAACCAAACCATGAACATCACTAATTACGATCAACATTGTCTTTGTTTTAGACGATAGCCGTTTCACTTTCTCGGAAGCTGTTGAACCAGGACCTCGCCAACCGGTACTTTGGCGCTTCGATTCAGGACAATCTTTTGTTCTACTCAAACTCACGGATTTTCGATAATGTCTTGTCACACCTATCCTTGCTATATGATATTCCATATTTTACTTTGGGGTCCCTACTTTAACTGAGAACTGGATTTTAACTCCCCGCTCAAAAACCGCGTTCATCACGTCACTCATATTATTTCGAACCAAATGAGGCAAAGAAGCCTAACGGTGGGTTGCTAAGCACAGCCCAGACAAATAGTTAGTTTATATTGAATAAATGTCAAGATTATGTCTGTTGTGACTCCATGTACATAAATATTTTCACCTCCAAAATTTCCCTGTTTTGGATTGTCAACACTGTTTTTTTATGTTGGCGCGTTTGAGTTTTCTCTGCTAGCTGCGACGATGTTTTCCGATTAGCTAGACAAATAGCAAAGCGCATCAACATACGCCTGATGTCTATTCATATCAGGTGACTGAACAACACCCATTCCTTGTGTTTGAATATAAGATAAAACTAAAAAATCATCCCTGAAACTTTCCTGATAAAGGTCGTAATAAACCGTTTAGATTTTAATGAAGTCTACATAATTTTAAACGATAATTTTTATATAATAAATGTAACGTTAAATCCAATTCTTTGTAAAATATATATTTGTATTCTATTTCATGTATATTATTTTTCTCATTTGTTAAAAAAATGAGCAATCAAATGAGATGAACAATCTTATATAAACTGACAATAAACAGTATATACAATTAATTTTCCCCCTTGGAACCCTTCATATTCACAGTCATATAACAAGGAAACATTTACTTTCGTTTTGAATGGCAAAATTTGAAAATATATGACTTATTTTTAGCAATAACTGATATTAATCATTTCTCGATATACTCACTCATATAATTTATAAATCCTAATTTTTTTCTTCTAAAAGATAAAGCTAATTCTAAATAGTCACATATAGTCACAGTTTTTTATAATGAAGAATTCTGTATAAATTTAAGATGAAAATTCCACTAAAACGAATAAATGTCAATAAATGCATGTCTGTTATACGTTAAAGACATCGAAACAAAGATCAAATTTTAATTTCCAGTCTCCTAAGAAACGAAAAAGTCTCAAATATTTTAACTTTGTTCAGTCTGGCGACATCTCCGTGTTACCTTTTACGTTAATGTAATCAAAAGTTTAATTTCCGCCGTATGCCAAACTGTGACAAATTGCTTTTAATTTTGGTAGCTGGGCTGGTTTGTCAGCCAACCCAGTTGGTCGTTTTCTTTGCTTCTCATTATGTCTGACTTTTAAAAGAACATACCAAACGTAAAATAGTGAATTAAACTGTAGAAAACAAACCCGGTGAAAGTTGTTTCAACTAATTACTGTGAAATATAAAAGGAAAGAATGGGAAGTTGAAATGGACAGAGATTTTGTAAATTACATTCTTGTTTTGTTAATAAATTAATCAAGCATTTCATCTCTCGAAGATATCACATCAGTGATTATGTAATCAATTTAAAATCATTCTTACATTTAATTTAGAGCTTGTTAAACCTTAATATTCATATTTTATGGAAATACCTCTGAACATTCTGGAAATAAAATACTGGGTGTTTCAGAAAATTCGACATCATTTGAGATATAAACATCTCAGCAACGAAATTGGCTAATCTTATACAGCTGAATAGGATTATTGCTGAGTAATTTAATACATGCTAACCAAAATAAGAATAAGAAATATAAATACATGGGGATTCCATGAATAGTTTTACAAATTTTCACGGGTGCAGAGGCCCAGTTGGCAAGAGCAGCGGGCTAGTGATCTGAAAGTCACTGGTTCAATGCTCGTCACTGACAAATCCACTGCGTGTACACTAATGACGGCTTGTACATGTACAATCTGTCATGGCTGCAATGTCCTCCAAGTTCTCAAATTTACCTCTGGTGGTGCGGGGTCAAGAATTCCGGTCTCGTCACTTGACTCGATTCAAAATTACGGGATTGGTCATTTCGTTAAGTCGGACTCCCACCCTTGTGGTGACAGTCAAACCAGAAGCCGCACCTTCATCCATCATAGCCTTCAGAGAATTGATCTGATGTTGCTGTCGATTAAGTGGCATAAGGCATAAGCAACAACAACAACAACAACAACAGACATGTCCAATATGCTTGCCGCTCGTGACACATCAATTCTGTACTCCATTTCTTGCCAAACACGCTGTAGCATACAATTAGTAACAGTTTCCAAATCTACACGTATGTATTGCTTGAGTTCCTCTACATTTACAGGATGCGGGGGCACATGAATCAGATCTTTATTATTCCAACATAAGAACAAAATCACAAAGCGTCAGATCCGGTGAACGTGGCGGCCATTTAAAAAAATGTTATGCAAACTGTCGAAATAAAAATTTGACATATTTCCACAGATGATATTAAAATATTAGGTCATTTAAATGAGCATTTAAAAAGTTACTAGATCATGAAAGGATGTCAAATTTACTGAAACACTCTTTGCATTTAAGGAAAACACAGATCCAAAGTCGTGCATTTAGGATCCCTACATTAAGAAAATAGTATGTTTTTCGCATGATTAAAGGACATTTTTGAAACCAAGAAATCAGTTTTGGAAGTTAATATTGGATGTGGTCTGACATATTCCAGAAGATAACCAACTCTAGCTATTTTATAAAATATTGTATTTCAGTATCCTGTAAATGTCAGATTGATAAGACTATGTTGCAAATTTGAACTCATTTATACGTGTTTCATTTTTGTACAATCATAGGAAAATTTTCTTCTAGAATTTCATACAGTATGCAGTTCCTTGTCAGGTTAATCTCATTATCAATTTCGTCTACTGTTCTAATCCCACAATTACTGCTTAAGAAGTGGAGGAAATAATGTCCCCTAGAATTTCAGACAAAATAGAATAAAAACATTTTACTTGGCTGTTTTCGAGGAACTTCGGCCTTTGTAAAATTCGAATACACTCTATGAATCCATACAACCCTGTACAGTGAAGAATGATGTGGTTATCTCGAATTAAATACTATTTTCAAGAGTGACTTCACAATGCTATGTGATACTGCAGGATTTAGGGTGTAGAATATAATAGGGATGCGACATCGATGTCGATGTTTTCAAAACATCGATGTTTCGATAAAAACATCGATGTTCTAAACATCGATTTATTGAAGGCGATTTTTTTTTTTAGCATCGATGCTTTGTGCTCGATGTTTTACGTTGTTTAATGGTTGTTTTTATTTAATGAAAAAGCACCATAATGAAAAAAATTAACAACCTAGCATAATTTTCACACTCAGCAAATGTAAAATCAAAAATTCTTTTAAATGATTTTGCCGTATTCTCTATTGATATGAAACCAATTCTTTTGTCTTGTGTTACAGTCATGAACTTCAGAATTTTATATTATTTTATTTTATTTTATTTTATTTTACAAAATTATTTAAGCCTCCTGGAAGTAAATTATTCTCCAACTTGTAAATTAATGACTTGATATTTACAATAATTTTTCACATTAAATCAATTTAAATTAGAAAACATTGCGGATTTTTCTTTAAGGCTTTGGTCGCTATCAATTGTTTTTATAGCAATAATTTATTCCTCAATTTTCTGGTAAAAGTAATAAAATATATCATGGAAATTCTGTGATATGCGCTGACTCTAGCAACCAAGTTTTGGTCATTTTGTGTCAACGCAATCAAAGAGTAAAATTAAATCAATGCCCCTCCCCACGACTAACCGAAGTAACATTAATGTTAGAGGTTACTAAACCAATTTAAAAAAATGGATGTTCAAAAACATCGATGTTTAAAAATATCGATAGTTTTTCAGCGATGTTTTATTAGCATCGATGTTTTAATATTGAATATCGATGTTTCGAAACATCGATGTTTTGTTGTCGATGTCGCATCTCTAGAATATAAAGGACTGGTTAATGAAGAATACTGTGTTAATTACTTAATTTAGTAACAACACTTTGTCATTTACTAACCTCTTTGTGGTCAATTTTACCTTCCGGGTCATATTGCCTGTTTCATGAGACTGAATTCCCCTGGAACTGATCTGCTTCAAACTAAATTTTTATTTGAAGTAATACATTGGTATTTTTGTTGTCCCCATTTGCGAAAAGATATCGGAATTTCGAACAGTGGCTTTTAAAAGCATTATCTCGCTAATTAGAGTTTTTTTATAAAATTGATTTCATATAGTTAAATAAGGAATTTATATTGTCACTTAAAAAGGGAGAAAAAATTTTGTCTCGTCACAACTTCAAATTTTATAGTACATATTGTTTAGTTGCCAATCATTGTACTACTAAAATAAAATTTAAGGGGTCAGGTAACTTTTAAACGCTAAGAGATTCGACAAAGATATCCCTGTATTAAATCATCAGTAGATATGAAAATCTTTTATTTAGGAATATTAAAATTTTACTGCGAGTTAAACATACTTTCTTCTTTATAAATATGGCTCTTAATTTTTTCTAGCTTGAAGATAAATTTTTAATTTTTTTAAATTTCATTTTTTTTTAATGTTATGTTATTACGCGCACACGTGAGTCCGTATATTAATGAATATACATAGTTTTTTAATTTTAAATTTATGTTCCATAATATATCTTTAAAATGAAGAACGTTGAAATCAAAGTTATTACTTCTTCATGGAAAAATAAAAGAATTTTTTTTTTATTATTTCAGAAATGTTTTTGATATATTTTATTGTAATTAAAATTTTTATCGTAGCAGGGACATAATTGTTCGCCATTTTAATTATACATGTTTATATTGAACATGTATAAAATTTCATGGTATGATAGCCAACTGTTCTGGTGATATCATGTGCGAAATCACATAACAATGAAAAAAACAATGGGTAAAATTTAAAAAAAATAAAAATGAATTATCTTCAAGCTAGAAAAAATTGGGTGCAATATTTATAAAGAAGAAGGAGTATTTAACTTACAGTAAAATGTTCATATTGCTTAATAAATTATTTTAGAAACTACTGGTGATTGAAAATAGAATGTTTGTCGAGTCTCTTGGTCATTAAAAGGTACCTGACCCCTTAAACAGTTCAATTAGATCAATTAAAATGTATTTCTTTACTTGCATATATGTATGCAGCATGATATTTTCGAGAGAAAGGGAGTCAATTGATTATGCTGTAAAATTAAAAGAAAGGTGATTTGAATCAATGCATACCATCACTATAAGATATTCTTACATGAGCTTGGACGCGATTGGGTAACGGAATTAGACTGTAAACATCTGGTATGGCTACTTGACAAACAAAATTCTCACACAAGTCACGGTTACTTTCCGAAATTTCATGGTTGTTAAGAAAGCTTTCACAAATTTCGTCATCACATTTACATTTATAAGAAAATCATACACGTTTTTTTCTTCCTCGGAAAATACTTTCCCTAACTGATTGGAAATGGGAAAAGGTTGTTGTTCTGCTTTTGAAATTCCCTTATGTTTTAGTTTCATTTCATTGTTAAAGTAAGATATTTATTATAGTATGACGTTAAAATGATAAAATATAGTGCAAGTGACATCTAAGTGAACATTTCAATTTAAGTCTAAAATTAATCTTAAAGTATATTTTAAATAAGGAGCCTATTAAAGCAAATACCAAAACATATGAAAACAACCAACTATTTGAAATATATTAGCACTATTTTATTCTACGTTGTTTTTTATATTTTACAAAAAATATTAAAATAAATATATTTTTTAGTATGTTGTTCTTTTTTTGCTTAAAATTCACTTTAAATTCTTAAGATCACATAACGAGGATCGTATGTTTTTACGAGGAAAGCATCTGCTAAAACAACATTTTTATACTTGTGTTCTATGTGAATCCTACAGCACATTTGTGCGTTACGTTTATTTTTATTGGAATGGAACTTTTCATAATTTACAGTCTTAAATTCCCATACGTTATTTCTATGGAATTCCGAAAGGCATTCGTTTGTTATACTATTTTTAAACTGGCTTCGGAACTATTTTTTTTCAGAGTAATAATCCTGAAAATATTTTGTCTAAAGCAAAAGTTGCTTTAAAACATTAATTTGCTCTAAGATAAATAAAATTTTAAAAAAGTACTTATAAATCCCGAATACGAATTATTTAGTAAGTAAACAAAAAATTTAAATCTGCAATTCTTTTAATGTATAAAAACCTCTGGAGAATTACACTTTTGATGTGAAAATCATTACGAAATACTTACATAATAAAAATGAAATTTCGTGTCCTGGATCCTCTTAAAAAACTTATAGTACAGAAACGTCGACTACCACTTGAATGAGCTGAATACATTCCTATTATTAATCCATATACTATTTACTTTTAAAAAAAGCTGTACTGAATAACATAATTACTCTGAGAACAAGAATTACTCGGACTATCTGTCTCTTAGATAAGAATTGAAGGGATCACGTAAAAGACATTATGATCTCTTCTACTGTCATCTTTTATGAAAAAAACATGATTTTTTTTCAACTAAATATGAAATAATTTATTTAGTGTCACTTTTAAAATCTTTTCTTTTTCATCTTTTTATTTCAAATCTCTTTTTACTATGAATTGTAAGTTAAGTCTGGAAGTTTTAAAGTGAGCTGTACTTAATCATAAATTATAGAAGATAAGACTTTTTTTCGAAAAAAAACATATGCACTTGCCATTAATCTATATTTCTAATATTTTATTTCTTAGTCTAAATGCCATTTAAGAGGTTTATTTCATTTTAATGCTTACGGATATCACAAAAATTTAGAGTTGAAGACTAGCTTTTTAATTTTTTATATAAACATATTTTCATTTTATTTTTAAGGTAATCATAAATTTCCATATGACATATTATTATCCACTTGACTTATTTCTGGAGATTAATTTCTCCATTAACAAAAAAAATATTAAAAATCCATGCACAGATAAGGATTTTTAAATATGGATTTATTTCCATGAACATTCCCATGTGAAAGCTGCAAAAGACAATTTTTATTTAACAGACACATTTAGATTTATAAAAGTTAATTTTATTTTAAATAAATTATAGGGTGAAAGTTACACGTCAGGTTAATTACTATTCAACAATGAAATGCAGCACTACCCTTAAATCCTTACTGATTAGTAGTTTTAATACCCACTATATCTGTCTTGATTTATAAACTAGCATTTTAGTCTCACAAGAAAATTTGTCTTCTTTTGGTAAGAACAGTTTTAACATATTTTTATTCCTTTCTTGAAGTTTACTTCTTTAATACTCCGGAAATAAACTAAAGGAAGTTGCCTCTAGTCTCAAATACATCCATTTAATATTTATTTCCAGTTAAGCAGCGAAAGTTTTGGCTCTAGCTTTCTACCTAGGAATCGACGGTAGAATGAATGATCTGAACAACCGGAACTTCTCTTTGAGACAACGGTTTTCTAGTCATCGATCAAATATTTTAAAATTCATTTTATAGTAATTCTCTTTTTCTTGAACCTTCTTATGAAATTGTATTTTAAAGATTTTTTTTAAGTTTCTTGTTCTGTGCAAGGTTAGCTGCCCAGCTCTTAATGAACCAAGAACATTATAAATTACCAAAAGAATTTCTGTTTAATTTCATGCGTAAGGGAAAAAAACTCTCAAATTTTCCTCTGTGAAAACAAACTATTTTACAGAAATGAAGCTGAATGGCTTGAAAAAATATGAAAAACAAGGAAAAGAAACAAGAATTAGTTTTGGTTCATAATGATTCTTCTATTGAACGCAATGAACCAGCGTTAAAATTTTATTGGTCAATACTTATTGTACTATATACCCATAACAAAACTAATTATTTCAATTAAGGCCATTTAAAATATATTTATGTACTAGCATAAATATATAATGCGTACTATCTGGTATAGCAAACTATCTAGAAACATAATTAACATTATAAAGTCGTATAAAGGATTCTGAGATTTTGTAGACTTTGAATTATATAAGCAGTAATTATAGAGCAATAACGTTTTCCCCCTTTACATCCATTCTTATTGCTTGCTAATAGTATACATTAGATAAAAATCTACATCTAAACTAATAGGAAGCTGATACAATATCGAAATAAATTGGCTTTATAATATCTCTCAAACGTTTCTTTCTTTTTTCTTAGAAGGTTAAGAATGAAATTTAATCAATTTCATCTCACACCATATATATATATATATATATATATATATATATATATATATATATATATATATATATATATATATATATATATATATATATATATGAATATATATATATATATATATATATATATATATATATATATATATGAATATATATATATGAATATATATATATATATATATATATATATATATATATAAAATAAATATTGTAATATTGTCTGTAAATTATGGGTACCAACGTTTAATAGAATCCTTACTTGGAGGACGACGATTTGAGTATTCTAAACGAAAATGTCTTTGAAAGGTTACAACGGATTTGCTTTCATGGAACCACAAAACACACATTGGTTTTTCCTGCACGGTAGCCATTTGCAGACTGGTGCAATTCGTAAATTTTTCTTGAGAAATGTTGTCACGGCATTTACCTGCTTATGTGGAATTATTTAATGTTTAAAATTTTGTTACGTAAAGCTGTTTTGAATGGTCTCTCAAAGAAAAGAATAAACACGTGCGTACGTCATTTCTTCTTGTTTTTTCAATCATGAAATGCGCTCAATAATTTTGGATCACCCTGTATTTCGAGTATATCTTGAAGCCTAAAGTTTATTTCTAGAAACAGACTTGCTAAAGGAAACTTTCTTCATTTATAGGATGGGGATACTGCTGTTGTGTGTTGCAGTTGTGAAAAAGACATATTACTACAGATATTACATTAGGTTTTGAAACGCCCATTGTTTCTCAGTTTTCCTATATACTATTTCACCCAGCTTTAAATCTTCTAAAGTATTCATTTTTGACACCACATTATTTCTTCAACATCTCCAGCAATGTTTCTCGGATATTGCTACTCTTCCATTAATATGTCTAAATGTTCTAGTAGAAGCCGCAGTCAATCTTATACTTGTGTTTCCAGCTCTTCCCCAGAGGTTTGATTTATTCTTTACATCTAAATTTCATTTCCTGTGAGGAAGCCCGCATGATCTGAAAAGTTTTCTCGATTTTAAAGTTGTGTTGTTTTTCAGTGTCTTTCTTTCATATCCAATTAGGTGTTTGGCGGTTTCATTTTGATCTACCTAATTTTAATATCTGATTTTCTCAGACACTCTCAGATTCTGGAAAAATTCAAAGAAAATATCCATTTTGTAACAGCTAAAGAAGAATTTTTAATACTATAGGAAACAATTATAATAGTAATATAGAAGATCTGAAATCCTAGGAACGAAAAGACTCCATTTTAAGATCTCGTCAGCACCTATATCTGTTGCCATTGAAGCATTAATAAAGGAAACGGAACATGACTGTTTAGGGAAACATTTAAGCCGAACTGGAAATTTTAATAGCCCTAAATGTAGTCTATACTTCCAATACATCGAGATGGACAGTAAACAGTTATTGAATAATAAAAGATTATCTATAAAGAAATTACACCAGCGATGTTGGAACACCAGCGAACTAATGATGAAATTGAGTTCTGACATTCTACGTTAATATCTTTGTTTCTCAATTTTTATCTTCATGTTTTTTATACCCTTTATATACTTCATTTAATAAACTCATTTGTCTTAAATTGTCTTTTCTAATTCTCTCCAACTCCATGCACCACGCTCTGCAGCATGGGGGCCAGTGGTTGTACTAAGTGTTTTTCAAAACAAAAATACTCTAAATAATAATTCTTTGAAATTGATTACCTGGATGATTTGCCTGGTGAAACAATCGTGAAATAAGTCTAATTATGGATGATGGAGTCTGTTCACATAAATTTAGTCATTATTTACCATGCTTATTAAGAATTTAGATACTTAAATTTTTAAATGAAAACAGTTTAAGGTATTGGAAGATGATAATTCCTGTTAGAGGAATTTTCCTAAAGTATTCGCAAATTTCCACGTTACAGATTAACCAATGGTGCTCAGCAGTGTTATCATCACTTTAATACAATAAATTAATTTCGTCTTAACAGCTAAACATGCTTGTGATTATACGCAGACATTAAGTCTCTAAGAAATTAAAATTTTATTCCAACAATATCTCCCTATTTGTGAGCTGTCGTAGACTAAACCACCTCTTTCAAAATTAACGAAATGTGGAAAAATATTAGACACTTAAAAATATATTAGTTTAAAAGACGTTTTTAATATTCACAAACATTAAGATTTAGAGAATTTTTAATCTGTAAGTACTTACAATTTCAAAAAAGAACGACAGCAAAGTTTATTAAAAATTTATATTACGTAATGCTATGATATAAGTCCCCAAACTGCATTTAAAAATTTATTGTGTATACTCCAAGGCCCGAAAAAAATCTTTCGAAAGGGTTTTTTTTTATCTTTGAAAAGAAATGAAAATCGGTACAAAGATCCCTCTGGATTATGTAATTATACCCTCCTTTCTCCCAAAACAATGTCTTTGAAGGAAATCATTCAAGCGTTCCTTTAAAAAGAATTTAAAAAAATTATCGAATTATATATTCACCCGCAATAAAAAATATCTCCATGATGACTTTAAATTCATCGGGATCTATTTGCTTTCTCCTGCGTTTTATTTTCTTCATTTTATTTTTAATAAAAATGCAATGCAGTAAATTTCGTAATTAAAAAGAGATATTGCATCCCCACAATTGCTCTTTATACGATAATAATTAAGTGATTATTTTATGCCATCATCCTTATTATTACCAAATGACTCAAAATATCGGTACTTTCCTTTTTGTTAAATTATTTATTAGATCACCCTAATAACGCATTCTAAATTGTAAACTGTTAAATGTTTCTCAGACTCATGATTTAGTTTATTAAATTTCTCTTGCATTAAAATTTTTAAATGCAGTTTGGGTTCAGTTATAATGATACAATATTATTAATTGTTATGATAGTTGTGTCTTCATTGTAATTTCTATGGACTTCTGAATTTCAATTTCTGTCATATGTGGAAGTATTATATAATAAAGGAATTAATTCAGGAAAATTTAGAGGCACTGATATATATATATATATATATATATGATATGTGTGTGTGTGTGATAATATTATTAACTACCTATAATCGCCCATTCTGTACTTCATCTCTGTGCTGGTAACTCGTCCTTATTGTCTTGGCGGAAACGCTTCTCCTTCCCACATACTAACTTACTCCACCAATTCTGGCAACCTATCTGACCTAATTCTATTTTGGCGCTCTTTGCAAGAGACGCTGGACTGCTCGAAGCGAGTAAGATGTGTTGCTTTACTGTTTAATAAATTAGTTTGTTCCTGAAGCTGATTTAATTATTTTCCGGCCACGATGTAAGCTACCACTTCATGAGATGTCCATCCTGACATTTCAGAGAGCTCGACAGGATGTTGACCTTTTAAGAAATACAACAGAAATTACGACTGCATTTTGAGAAAGTGAGGATGTCTTTGCTCTACAGGACTTTTGGTTTCGAATCTCGCATGCGTTCCTGAATTAACCAGCTTGAAATGACCAAAGCTAAAACCTTTCTCATCCAACACCATGAAATTGCTACAGAAGTCAACTACATCGAATCAAGTAAAGATGCCATTGTTCCGGTTCGTTCCAGTTTGGTTTTCGAATTATGTTTCCCGCCTGACCTCACCATTTTTTTTCCCGTCTCAGACTACGCCATCTTTGTGTAAAGTACCAGTTCTGCAGCATCCGATTCAACTAGGCCTTCAAGAAGTGATTCAACTTTTAATATATGTGAGCGACAGTCATTAAAATATTCAATTTCAAGGAAATAATTACGATTTCAGGGTGAACGCCGAACGCTGTTCTGAAATCAAAGAAGCTCATAAAAACAAATTTTCAAGTTACCATCAGAGTGCTTTACATTCAAAAAAGTTCTTATTTAGTATTGTAATTTACAGTACAAAAGTTGGTGTTATAAACAGGTCAGTTACTGTATTATTTTTTTTTGTAATTTCTAGTATTCTAAAAGTAAAAGTGAACTGAAAACTGCCAAAATAAATGTCGAACACGAAAATAATTTCGAAATATTTCAGGTAAAAATTAAAAATCGGAAAAAAAAGTTAAATTTAAGTAGTGAAATGATGATGTAAGTCACCAATATGTAAATCATTAAGCTATCCTTAATCTTTCTATTTTAGCATTCCTGTCCTATCGCCATCCTAGTTAATTTTGAAGAAATCCCGTGAGTGTAAGTGAAGCCCACATATATTTCTTTTAAACTTTTTGAAGCCTACTACATTTTATATGAAAAATACTATGTACTAGATAAATATTATTGATTTTTATATTGGGGTTTCCACTCACTGTCCTACCTGTCTCTTCGCACTTTTCGAATGTTCCCTTTGAACAGTTGCTTTTCCCTCTCATGTTTGAGAAACTTGCCTGCCCCTTTTCATTTTGTGCAGTTTGCTCAACTTGAGTTTCAGGTTGGAAGCACCTTCCCTTTGGTAAACGCTCACGAGGATGTACTCACAACAGGTCACATACCTCAAATTTATGTTTGTATTGTCTTGATTTTTTCCCACAACAGTTGAATGTCTGTGTCAGTTGTTGGAATTTGTATTTTTGTTCGAATTTTTGCAACATCAAGTACCAGACATTTGGTATTGATGTTGAAAGTTAATTTTGACAGCATTTGGTAAATTTATTCTACTAATTGCTGAAAGAATAATTTTAATATTTTTGTGTACATGATCTAGAGAAAAACTTGAAAATGAAAACCAATGATAAAAAAAAAATAAAATATAGAAAGTGTTTTGTTCAAAGAAAAGTCAATAACTAATGTCAAACGTAATAATAATAAAAAACAAAGAACATCATTTTTTCTGAAAAAGTGTCTAAAACCCAGTAGATCTCTAAAAGAACAAAACATTATTCAACGACTAAGACTGTGAACAATAATTACTTTGTGTTTTTATAACTAGTTGAACTGTACCCGTCTAGGACTCTGAACACTTTCAGACTGTAACACATGTCAGGGACTGAGACATGCACAATTAAACTTGTATTTGTATTTGGAACATCTTTACATCTGCTGTTGTTAATGTTTTCATTTAACTGTACCATTCCATTTTTATATTACTCCAGGTATTTGTTTTTAAAATTATGCCATTTTTCAAACTATTATGTCTTTCAATCGTACATTTTAACATAAGAATTTGTGATTTTCTAGCCAGCTTCAACCTAATATTCAAACAACAAATTTTCATGTTCTCACTATCTGGAGTGTCTTTGAGTTGACGGCCGCGTCTCCAATCCATTTTAGAAGGGGGGATATTCTGTGATAATATTACTAACTACCTATATTCGCCCATTCTGTAATTCATCTCTGTCCTGGTAACCCTTCCTTCTTGTCTTGGCGTAAACGCTTCGCCTTCCCACATACTAACTTCCTCCGCCAATTCTAGCAACCTCTCTAAACTAATTCTATTTTGGCGCTCTTTGCGAGAGACGCTGGACTGGCTCGAAGCGAGTAAGATGTGTTGCTTTACTGTTTAATAAATTAGTTTGTTCCTGAAGCTGATTTAATTATTTTCCGGCTACGATGTAAGCTACCACTTCATGAGATGTCCATCCGGACATTTCATATATATATATATATATATATATATATGCGTGTGTGTGTGTGAAATGTCCGGAATGAGACATCTCATGAAATAGGAGCTTACATCGTGGCCGGAAAATTATAAAGCCAGTTTCCAGAAGAATCTAATTTATTAACGAGTAAAGCAACACATCTTATTCGCCAGCGTCTGTCACAAGAGCGCCAAAGCGGAGGAAGTTAGTCTGTGGAAAGGCGAGGCGTTTATGGCAAAGAGAAGAAAGAGGGGTTACCAGAACAGAGATAAAGTTCAGAATGGGTATTAAAGGTAGCTAGTAATATTATCATATATATATATATATATATATATATATATATATATATATATATATGTGTGTGTGTGTGTGTGTGTGTGTGTATTATAAAGAGGCTAAACTAACTGCTTTTCTATCTAGACCTGTTGTAGCGTAACCCTTCTAGGCTAAGTCTGGATACCTATCCATTTCAAGGATTACAACAGAGGCGGGATTATATAAAAAAATCTATTTATTTAAGATAAAAATAAACGACCTATGCACAAAGAATGAATTGAAGCTGCATTTCCCGTGCATTTCAGACATGCAGCCTAACGTAATATCAGCATTTGGATGGCACCCCGGCACACTCTCCATCCGGAGTTCTCACTAGCATACCTTCTCTCTCTGTTCCTCCGGAAGTCAAACTCTGCAGCCCCCTCTATGTCGGGTCGATACCCTATTTATCGTCTTGTACCCGCGTCCGTTGAACAAAAGCCGATCTTGACATCGATGTTGCAATCAGAGCTGGGTGGTCCTCGGGCTCCGCCGGGTCGGGTTCATTGAGGACACCGCGTGACTTCAGTTGTTAGCGATGACAGCTTACCCGCCTCAGATTGACATCCATTAGAGTTCTGGGTCCGCAGCTTTGGTCCAGACATACAGAAATAAGCTATTAAATTACATATAGTTTCTTCTTTTGAAATCACCAACAAATAAATATGGTGAAAACCTATTCGGCATATATGAAACATGAATTAAGTTTTATTGAGAATTTTTTAAGAAAACTAAGGGCTTCGCCCCTATGCTCGCTACACTCGCTTTTCGTACGGGACCTTCGGCCCCTTTTAAGGCTTACTCGTAAAAAGACTTAATAAGGCTTAAAAGGGAATACTTAATTTATCTTCTTCAAGTCCTACTCTTTCAAAGTGTTTATTTAAATGAAGTCCTGCAGTTTCCACTCCATGTCTTGTTGAAATTTGCTCCTTACCTTGCCTTTCTCTTCGTTCCATCTGTGCCTGAGCACTTCGTCTTCTTTCTTTAACACCAGTTATACCGCGCTTTCTTTAAGACATTATTTTTAATACACACCTTATAGTAGCAAAATTAAAAAACCAATGCTGTAGAAAAAACAGATAAAATAATATAATATAAAGTAAAACCAAGAAATACTGAATATAATATAAACTGAATATAATGTATTATACGAGGAATATAATATAAACTGAATTTGATGTAAGTTTCTTTTAAATTATTTTCACATTTTTCCTCTGTTACGGCTAATAGCGAGATACATAGGGGTGATTCTCGGGAAATGTAACAGCTTCCATCCATTTACTGTTGTCACCCTTATGCGAAGGGCTTTTCATCACTGTTGAATTATCAGCTTTAAAATTCAACTAAAAATCGAAATTTTAAGATAGAGACTTAAAATAGGTTTATATCAATAAAAAAGCTTTCAGCTTCCAGAAGATGTATATATTCTTTGTAAGATAAAAACTCGAGGAACATCGATATTACATCCACATATGGGACGATATTTCTTGAAAAATTGTGTTTCATTTTTTGATGAAAATATCAGTCTTTTTTAAAATATTTTAAACAAACAAGGTCTAGTTTGAAAGAGAAATGTCTGTAGTCTTATATTGTAAAAAGATCAAATTTCTACAATAATGTTTTGGCTAGTTATCGTAATCTGAATATGAAAAGTCAATATATTCCCACAAAACATAAAATATAAGAAACTTACAGTCCGAGGAAGATGAGACATGTCTTACTTTGGTCCCCCCATTTTTTTGCATCCATTGGTATTGCTCACGACCCCATAACCCCAGCGGTGTAGGGGGAGATAGCGTGACAAGCTTTAGACAGTGGCAGCAGCGGCAGTTACTTTTTTCTTTTTACAATAGAGATATATTATGATTTAGTAAAAATTTTACTACGCAATTAAAGAAGAAAATAAGTAGTAAAACCGTTTAATGTATTACGTTTCAATGCTTTAACTGATTTCTAAAAAGTGGAAATTTAAATATTTATTTATATTTTTTAAATATAATTTTTTTAAAAAGATGATCATATATGGTATGGTTCAAATCTAATGCATTAAGAATTGTATTTTAGAAAACGTACGGTGTAATTATAATGGATAATGCATTATTCTGAGATATGCTTCATATTAGTCACATATAAAGAACGTTAAGTGCCGTCATTAAGGAACCATTTTGCAGATATATAAATCTGTCAACAGGATTGTAATTTAGTAATGATTCGGAGGTAAATACATGTAGATTTAATGACAGAGCGTTGTTGCTTCTCCAGACAAACAGTTAAGCAGCTAGAAGAGCTAGAAAATTTGACATACTCTGTTTAAATAGACATTTAAAATGTAATTTAAAGGACCATGAATTTAGTGGATATTTAACAATGTTCTGGAAGAGCAGGAAATATTGCACTGTACATGGGATTTCTAAAACAAATATTATCTTTTCTTCATTATTTTTAAACAATCTTTTGAAGCTTGCTTGAGTTTTATTTTCTCGTTTTGAATGATTCAGGAGAGCATTATTCATGTTTTATCTCATCTTGAAATTATGTTCTTACCGCCTGATTAGTGGAAGTATGCAATTGAATAACCCGAAAACCAATGTAAAACAGTATCATACAAACAATGTGTTCAGATATGCACACTGTGACAGTTATATAGGATTGTTAATTCTACAACACTGAACATATATAAAGTTTTATACATAAATTACATGCACATCAGTTTTGTGCTTTAGTTTTTTGTACGCTGCCCTTGGCATTTGGGAGCAGTGGCCCAGTTGGCAAGGGCAGAGGGCTAGTGATCTGAAAGTCACTAAATCGATGCTCGTCACTGAAAAAAATCCACTGCCACCTACACTAATGGCGACGGGTGCACGTAAAATATATCGTGGCCGCAAAGTTCTCAAAATTACCTCTCGAGGTACAAAGTTCTGGACTCGTCACTTGATTCTGTCCAAAATTACGGGACTCGACCTTTGGCTAAGTCGGACTCTGACCCTTGTGGTGCCAGTCAAAACAGGAGCCGCTCCTTAATCGCCCACAGACTTCTGGAATTGATCTGATGTTGCTGGAGGTCAAGTGGCATAAGCTACAACAACATTAGTTATACTGTATTACCAGCGACTCCATTAATTTTATGTGTATATATATATATATATATATATATATATATATATATATATATATATATATATATATATATATATATATATATATATGTATATATATATATATATATATATATATATGTATATATATATATCTATCTATCTATCTATCTATCTATCTCTCTCTCTCTCTCTCTCTCTCTCTATATATATATATATATATATATATATATATATATATATATATATATATATATATATATATATATATATATGTATGTGTGTGTGTGTGTGTGTGTGTAAAGGATTTTTTAGAGAGAGGATAATAGTTAAAATAATTTAAGGGGGGCTTTCAGAGCATATCTGATATTAAGGCGTCAAACGTCACTATTTCTCACATTGCATAGAAAGAAAAACAAGAGAGTCGAACAAGAGCGCCTCGAAAAGCTTGTAAGGTATACACAAGATTCAATTCACAAGAATCGAACTTTTGAGTGAATGAATTAAAGAAGCTGCTTGAGATATTGAGATATGCTAATTTCGGCATACGAGCTTAGTATAAATACCATGCAGCTTGATTAATAGAAAGGTTGAAGAAGGGTGTGTTATTAAAGTTAATAGATAAGCCAGAGGGAGCTACGAGGTAAGCAACTCCAGGTGTTAACCGGCGCTTGTGCTTAGCAGGCCCAAAGTTTACGTGGCAGTACTACTGGTTTGACTCTCTGCTGGTTTGTGAGTAATTGCAATATGTATTTCTATTGAATGTTAAAATATATTCCGTACAAGTAGCACGTATGCTTAATGCTGTAAAAGCAAATTCTATATGTGCAACGAATTCAATAAACATTGTTTTATGTATAAACTGTGTTTGTATCAAATTCATTTAGAGTGCCACTTCAAATTATATACACCCAAGTCTGGGTAGAAGTGAGCTATTTTCTCTATAAGTTATTAATAGAATTGAACAACCTTGAAAAGATTGGAAGGGAATATTCCAGAAGGTTCTAAATGCAGATCTAAGCAATATTTTGGCTCGTTATGCAGCGAGCGGTAAAAAAGAACAAACCGAGATTGGAGTTGTCCGCCACTGAACGAGGCCGCTCGTAGCGAGCAGAGAGATGGAACTTGGCGTGGATTGGATTGACTTTTAATTAATATTAGTTAATAAAGTTCTTAGATGTAATTTAATAGTCTTTTATGCCACAGGCCTATATTTGTTGACTGATATTTATAATAATTATTTGGGGAAAAAGTTATGCGTGTAAGATCCGTGTCAATAGTCTAGCAGGATTCAGGGATCGCGGGAGGGAAACACCCCAGTCAATTTAATATACAGAGGCTGTTCGCACATTTTTTAGACGATTTTGGTAAGCGGTAATAAAAAAGCGTTTGCTGCAAAAGAAATAATTGCAATTGTACTATGTTTTTAAAAGTCAAAATTATTATCTGCGGCTTGAAAGGTTTGTTTTTATTCAAAATGGCGTTTTTAACAAAGCAGTGGTTCGAAGGCTACTTTTATGCTCTTTCCGAAGAGAAATATGCATACTCCGTTATCCAAAAACGATGTGAGAGTCATGGTTTTGTGATATCTAAAGCGTCGATAGGTAATATCGTCAACAAGAAAGGAAAAAAACGTCAAATTGGAGCCTCAAGTGGGACAAAAATTCCAAACAAGTATCCAAGGAGAAAACGGACATCTTCGACTATTGCAAAGGTACGTTGTTTAATGTTAAAAGAAAATCCCCCTAGTCAAAGGACAGTTCCAAAATCATTAAAATGCACGGTGTCCACTGGAAATAAAATGATAAACGTTGATTTAAATCTTAAGAAAGCGAAAAACGCAATGTGCATCGTCTTCTTTCAAATCATATCGCTGAACGCAGGACACGCTGCAGAATTCTATATGAGAAACACTTATCCAAAGAAAGATGGAAAACCATTGTCACAATAGATGAATCATGGGTGTATTTAAATGATTGCAACAAAAAAAGAGCTATTTATTATCATAAAAGGGGAGAAAAAATTTAAGTACATGGTTCAAAGAATCGAAAGAAAGTTTTTCTAAGCGATTCATGATTGTTGCTGGTTTTTCTTATAATGGCAAGTTAAAAATAAAGAGAGTGGAAAAAAATGTCAAGATTAACTCCAAAGACTACCAGGAACATATTTTATTGCCAATTTTTCTGAATAAAATACCATCGCTTTACCCACAGTGCCATCAATCTGTGAGACTCCATCAGGACAAAGCTAGCAGTCACACATCAAAATCCACTGTAAATTTCCTAAAACAAATGGAACAAAAAACTGGTATCAAGGCCATACCCTTCACTGATATCCCTACTAAATCTACCGATGTATCATCTATGGATTTTTGTGCTTTCGGACTTTTAAAATCTGCATTATCCAAACGTCGTCCCAAAACCCTTACCCCAAACCCTTATAGATTCAGTTTGATTTAGTTAGATTTGCAATGTTGTTGTCTTTTTCGTGCCGATTCTAAGAGAACAACAAGTGCCGACGCCGATTTCACTCCGGATTAACTTCAAGGGGGATGGTGTTCGCCGTCTTCAAGATGATTTATCTGACACTAGTGATGCGGTTGATTTTGTTTGCTGTTGTGTGTCTTCTGAAGAATTATTCCAGTATGTGCTTTTCCCACTGAGAAATTATCCATTCGTCTTCAGCATCGTGAGCATCTTTATTATACGGGATGTGTTCTGCTCCTAGTTGAGCAAGGACATTTTCCAATACAGTGCCGTTAGACGTCGGTCTTCGTACTTGGGTATAATAATCCCCCAGAGAATTCAGCGAAATAACGTAATTTATGTAGTAGATCAATTAACTGAATGAGAGAGAACTGACCGACGAACATATATTTTCATTATCCGATGCAACCAGCGTGAACGATTGTGTTTTTGAAAACAGTAGTGCTGTTGTGTATGTGTGTTTGACGGGCGGCTACACGACAACGGGGGTTAGTGATCTGTAAATCATAGTTACTGGCAATGGTTTTCACCCACCTTAAAAGTAACAACGGATTAAAGACCCTTTATAAATTTTGGCTGATCACAATTACATTAAAAGATATCAACCATCACAAGTGGATACTACTCTTTATCGAGCCTTATCCGGAGCACCGAAAGAAGTTTAATTAAAATGCTGAAGATTTTATTTTCTATTTAATTTAAATTTTGATTTTTAAAATGTATAATGTAATTTAAAATTTCTAAAGGTAAGTTAAATTTTATGATTTAACTCTTGAAACTGAGATGGGTGTATCATTTTTGATTTTCGTAATAGCTAGCTTGTTTTGATGAAAAAATAGAATGTTTATTGAGGAGGTGACATCAGAATCTAAACTAAAATCAGTATGATTTTGGTAGCAATAAACTCATAAATGTTTAAAACTGATGTTACCCACCCCAGTTTCACTGAAGAGTTTGTAAACTTTAGTACAACTAGGAGGATTTGGGCACTTAATTTTTTTCTGACGGCACTTTCCAATTGGTTTGTTGAACATTTTAAATTTCAGTGGAGTTTTAGACTGCTGAATTAAAATTTGCCGGTAGTGTGAGGGATTTTGCTTGGATTTTGCTTAGAATTTTGAGTTTCATAGACTTATTTCCTGTTTTCTAGATTAAATAATTAATACTTTGACATTGGAAAAAGCTTTAATATTGTTTTTCTACGAAATTAAAATGTTTATCCAGCTTTTTGTTGTTTGGGGGGAAATCAAAGTATAATGTATTAGATTATGAGTAGTTGTAAAAATTTTGAAATTTTGATTTCATTAATTGTTAAATTAAGAGTTTTAAAAGATTTCGTCAAAATTTATGTGAAATTGAGAAAAATGTTTCAGTAATTTGCTACAAATTCTGATCTCCTGAGTTGGTGATAGCCTTTTTGTTTCTTTTGCATGATTTTTGGGTTTATATTTTGATTTTATAAGATGTTTTATTTTGATTTACACGTTGATATGGTTTTATTATGAGTGTGTTTTTATTGTATTGAAATAAAATTTATTGATATTGTGTGGTTTTAAAAAAAAATAAGGTTTGGCATTTTAGGCTATTTTTCATTGATATAAAATGTGAAGGTTTATGATATGTTTTAATTTTGTTGATGATAGAATTGGGATAGTATTATTAAATAAAATGTGAATTATTTGACATATTTTATCAATTATAGAGTATGATTTAACGTTTGACCAGGAATGAGACTTTTTTACATGTCTTCTCAATTCATATATGGTCAAGAGTTTTAAGTTCGTTACTGAATGATTATGCATACTAATAAATATTGAGTGCATACTAACAAATATTGAGAAAGGATAATAGAGAAGTTTGAAAGTTTTTTATAAGAAATGTGTCAATAAATTGGTTCCATACTTTTAAGATCCATATTTTTATCATCATATGTTTTAGTAATCTCATTTAAAGTGTATCATTATTTTTATAACCGATTTTCATTTTGTTTTTGTATTTCTGTGAAGCTAAAATTTGACATATTACGCGATGCTTCTATGACTTTTTTATTATGTAACAAGAACTTTTAACCCGTCGTTGCTCGCACCAATTTGAATAACGCCAGTGGTCGCGCGTGAGAGTTTTTCTCACACTACACTTTTCCGATGTTTTAAGTTGTCTACTCAATAATAACACTTCACAATTTTTGCTTTTGAAGGAATTACATTAATATTTAGCAATCACGAACAACGAAATTACAATTAAAATAATTATTTTACAGCTATTATTCAGGAAAACTAATAGCGAAGGGAATTCAGGAAAACTAATAGTAGTGAAATTAAAAAAATCATACCTACTTTATGAATCAAATTTATAAAAAGCATATCATTTATACTTTATTAGAACTACAACTACATGTCTTATAAATTAGACGACATGGACAATGGTAAATAAAATATTATACTAGACGTCTTTATTAACACAGCATTCGGGGCACACGTAAGTTCAATGTTCGGTTCAAATGTGTCACGCACAGGTAACACAACCCTTTTTTGACTTCCTATTTTTTCTTCGAGGACAAAATGCACAAAATCCGGCGGTTTCAACATTTCGCTTGATCCTTGAAGAGCCTTCAATTTCTGTTATTTGGCTAATTGAAATTCGCAATGCGGGTGACATGTTTGGAACTGAATAAAGAAGGGGTAGCCAACCTTTTTTGGAAGAGTGCCACTATCTGAAAAAAAAATATTATGCGTGCCACTTCCAACTTTTCCAGCATACAAAAAATATAATAAGGTGCGCTGTTATAGGGTAACTGTTATAGGCTAAAAGGGGCATATATTCCCGCGCTGTTATTTTCAGTAGCGTATGAGTAAGGTTTTTACAGATTTTGACAAATTATTATTTTTTTCAAATTTCTTAATTTTTCAATAAGTCTCAGCGTGCCACTGTAAAAAACGCCACCGTGCCACAATGTGGCACGCGTGCCGAGGGTTAGCCACCCCTGGAATAAAGTGTCACCATTTCCAATGTTAATTCCTTCAAGAAGGCTTGTCTAGCCATCGAATTATTTATGTTCATGATCGAAAAAAATAATGTCAATGGCCATCTGCGACTTACTCTCAAAACAGAGTACTCATCTTTGAGTTCATCGACTACGCCGGCGAACTCCTTAGTGAGATTATAAAAAGTAATAATCTCTGGTTTAAAGAGGACGCCAGAATCTTCATCTATTTTGTTATCATTGTGCAAAAAGGAATACAGACGAACACTTTTGCCTTTCTTTGGAATAAAGACACTAAAGTGCCAGTTGACGAAAACGAAAACATACTGCTTCGTTCGTCCGTATATTTTGTACTCACAAAGATAGGTGGCACTTCTTTTTTATTTATTTTTTGTTAGCGCTGCTAACAAACAAAATTTGCAAATAAAATTAGGCGATAAATGTACTCAAATAATCGCATTATTTATAAAAACCACAGAAACGCTGGTGGTCACTTGTTGAGAAACGCTCTTATGTGATACAAACGCCAGTGGTCGAACGATGACTGAAATGCTCACAAAAAGGACTCCTAAGCAAACAGCAGGCTGTTTGGAGGTCAAGCATGCCCTGATTCTTATCAGAACTGATAACAGATTGTTGAGGAGATTCTAAAAGTCAGCTAGACAGGGGCTAGTGTTCCCAGGGTCACTTTCAAATAAGGGGTGAAATTTATATGACAAGCGTGAGAGAAATGCTCATAGCGCGACCAATGACGGGTTAAACAGTTCATCTGAGGACTGGGGACTTTTCGTGTGCGTTAGAGCCAGGACTCGGGCAAGGACTAAGTACGACAGAGACTGAAGGTGCCTCAGGCACAAGACTTTTTTCACTTCTTAAGCTCTTTACTTTTGGCAGTCAATGGATTTCACGTAAAAATCTTTTTTTTTTAGATCTCAGTTTTTCTTCAAATTATCTTTTCTTATTTTACTTAGTGTTTTTTTTGTAATTTTATATTGACAAAATATTTTATACTTGATATTATAACTAAATTTGATATTTTAGTAACATTTTTCTTATAATTGATCTTTCTGTGTATTTCATAATTGGTATTTTTGGTGTTTCTCGTTAACAGTATTTTGATATAAGTACTTTTTAATATTTTTGAGGGATTTTCATAATTCATAATTTGATATTTGGATAATTAATACTGTTTATAGTCATTCAAGTTTGCTTCTATGTGTAATTATATCTCAGAGACTTATGTTTCCTGTAACCATACGAATTCAATCCAGCTAAGTGCATGTAGGGATAAAAATTTAGGACGGGATAAATTTTTCAGTTTGTATTCATTGAGGTTTTAAATTTTAAATTTTTGTCGTTTTTCTCTTCTGGAGACTGCTATATGGAACCTGCCATTCTGTGTGTGCACCCCTTCAGAGGGACGGGGGGAAAGTTGTAAAGGATTTTTTAGAAAGAGGAGAATAGTCAAAATAATTTAAGGGGGGCTTTCAGAGCAGATCTGATTTTAAAGCGTCAAACGTCATTATATTTTACATTGGATAGAACGAACAAGAGTGTCGAACGAGAGCACCGCGAAAAGCTATTCATAGAACTGAGAAACCTTGAAGAGATTATCAGGGGATATTCCGAAAGGTTCGAAATACAGATCTAAGCGATATTTTGGCGCGCTATGCAGTGAGTGGAAAAAAGAACAAAGCGAGATTAGAGTTGTCCGCCACTGGACGAGGCCGTACGTCGCGAGCTGAGAGATGAAACTTGGCGCGGATTGAATTGATTTTCAATTAATATTAGTTAATAAAGTTCTTAGATGTAATTTAATAGTCTTTCTTTCCCATATGCCTATATTTGTTAACTGCTATTTAGAATAATTATTTGGGGAAAAAGTTATGCGGGTAAGAACCGTGCCATTCATATATATATATATATATATATATATATATATATATATATATGTGTGTGTATATATATATATATATATCACTGATATATGAATTAAATAAAGATGTAATACCTATTTTGTAGTATTAATATTTTATATCCTGAATTAAGAATTATTATTGTGAGATAAATATTTGCAAGAAATATTATTGATATCTTTTTAAACCAAAGGTACATTCCGACAAGTGTATGTAGAATATTATTCTAGTATTAAATTTAATATGACAATATAGTTTTAAACAGTACAATATTTATTGAGAAGTCATCTAAATTTAGCAGATTGCAAATATGGCCTGAAAAATATGAAATGTCCTTAGAATCACAAAACTGATGCAAAGAAGAAGATTTGAAATAAGATGTTTGTATAATTATGCCCTGAAATATAAGTTTCTTCCCAAATAGGAATCTTATCATGGACGTTTCTTTACTTGACTTATTTACCTTACTTATTTGCATTCGAGTTGAGCAAAGAGTATTTTTTCATAGATCAATGGAATCCTATTTGCCCTTTCCAACTACATAACATAATGGAAAACTCTTCAAACATTTTTACTTAAAATTGCAATTAAAATGTGAGGATCAATTTCTTTAATTATAAAATGCCTATCATGTAGTGCCCTGAGCTGATTCCGTCAAAAGACCCGGAAACTTTTAAGGATTTTAGCACTCGAAGTATTTAAATAACGAAATTAAATTTTAGAACATTTGTTCGATTAAAGAATTTCACTACACTTTAAAATATTGGTTCCGTGTGTAATTTTCTAATCCATGCACACAATTTTGAAGTTTGCAAATAAAAGTATTAAATAACTCATTTTTAATAGATATATTTCTGTGCGTTAGCATTTGAAGTGGATCAGTATACTGAGAAGTTAAATGAAATGGAAGATAGTGTATGAAATGTGATAGTAAATGCATTATAAAGTTCTTTTCGTTAATCTCGATTCACAACTCCAATATAAATTACAATTAGTGAGTAATATTTCATACCTGAAGTTCATTCTTAGCAATAAATTTTATCTCAATGGAAAGGATTGAGTCTAATGTTTATTTAAAATAAAATTTATAATTTCCTTATTGTTTTGTATTGCAGGTTTATAATTTAAAAAGAATATACCAATTACAGTGTATACCATTATATGACGGCAGTTGGATTAGACTCTTTCAGATATCTATTATTCCAAGGATTTAATTAAAAATATATTATTTTATGCAATGTAGGTGCAAATACCTCTGCTAATTCCTGTTATTAGAGGTGAATTAATAACCTTTCATCAAATTGATAATGCTATACTCATTTCTGAATATAAATCATTTACATGCTGATATATATCGTGTGACCAGAATTAAAACACCTCAACTCCGACCTCACTATGTATTGAACTACTCAGTGTATAAGCTTCAAATTTTGTACATATACTATTCAAAACATAGGGAAACGGATTACTCGACAAAAAAAAAAGACTCCAGAAGTCACTGATAGATAGCGCTGTACAACTGGACATATACTGAAAAGACTCAAACACACATTTAAAACACATTTTAATTGAACGTGCCAAACATTCATGTGGCAAGGATCTTACCGACGAAGGGAATATTACTCAATATGGCTCCTCTCTTGAAGATGTAAAATCTGCAGTCTGTGGACAACTTGTTGAACTGCGGATCGTAACTGGTCGTTCTAAATGTTTTCTCACATGCGAAGTGATAACTTCTGTCAAGTTTTCAAAGGTTACCAGACGTCCTCGATAAGGAAGATTTTTCAAGTGTCCTCACAACCATAAATCACACGGATTAAGATTCGGAGAACGACATGGCCATTCTCGGAAAAGCATAACTGATTATTCTGTTATTAGTGAAACGTTGCCGAAGAAACTGCTGTACAGAGCCCAATGTGTGGAGGAGCTCCATCTTGTATAAATGTAATTGAGTCAAGAATTGCTGCTGTTGCAAATGGTCGCTGCAAACGCTTCGAGCATCCATATCTAATTGTTTGTAGTCATGATGCATGCCACAGGGCATTGCGAGTAGCCTCTTCGTAAGAGAAAGGTCAAAGAATGAATGTGATTTTTAATACACACCAGACCGTCTGTCAGCAGAGTGGAATCTCTTGGAAGGTACAAGGGTTTTTCGGGTCCCAAATGCGACTGTTATGTGTGTTCAGTGTTCCACTGAAGTGGAAATGGGCCTCGTCGCTCCACATAATCTGCCATTGCCGCGTTGCATCCATTTCAACTCTATCAAGAAATCTCAATGCAATGGTCAATCGTCTGTCGATGGCCAACAACTGTTGTTTATGACTGTAAGGGAAACAATGCACCATTTTTCTCAGTACATTCCACACTATGATATAGGGAACACCCAAGTGTCGTGACACTGCACGTGAAACTTACAGGAAGAATTGGTCCTTTGCGCAAATTCTTAAGTTGTCGGAAGTCTCCAAGGGCTCCTGCAGCATTTCCTTTGTTTTAATAAAAGAGCTTCACAAGTAAAGCACGTTCTGGCAGCGTGACAGCCATCACTGATAAGAATTACTTACCCAGTTTTTATCCTCTTTTATACCCAGAACGTGGCTGCAAACCATGGATCTATAGAAATTTTTGTGTTTACTGTGCAAAATTGCTATTATAGTGGCATTTTAAGCTTCTTTACTTTTTTTGTGGCGTGGTTATAATGGGCGCGGTTGCCTAGTAGGCAAACGCAGCAAGCCAGCTAATCGTATCTGTTTCGATGCTGGCCGCTGACAAATCCACCGCCGTGTACGTTAATGTCAGTTTGTTCAGGTAAAATCTGTCGTGGCTGCAAAGTCCTCCAAGTTCTCAAACTTACCTATGCTGTTGTTGGGTCAAGTGTATCGGTCTCGGCACTTGTCTAAATTACAGGACCGGCCTGTAGGGGGTAATGTCTTTACGGTTCCTCCTTCAATGAATGACCAGTAGTCTTGCGGTGTGAATGAGGGCATCCGTCCGCATTCGAGGTAGACCACAACTGGTCTGGTGTCTGCGAGAAGTTGGTCTGGTAATTCATATTCAAAGCGAATGTTTAATATACAATAGCCTCCGCATTATCAACAACAACTTTTTATGTTTTTTCGTTTTCCATAAGGGTAATAGAAACTAAAAACGAAAAAAACTATATTTCGCCTGTATATGTCTTTATTATTACTGTTTGTCTTTTTTAATTTTTTTTGTTGTACGGCGCCACCTACTGGTGTTTCTGGAACTAAAATATTTGTTCGAATAATCCGTTTCCTCCTGCCTAGAATTGTATGTGTACAAAATTTGATGCCTTTACACTGAGTAGTTTGATATACAAGGAGATCACAGTAGGAGGGGGGGGTTAATTATGGCCATCCGGTATAATGAAATATTTGAAGTTATTGTTATTTTATAAAGAACTTTTCAATTCCTTAAAATATAACGTGTATTTTTAAACTTTTTCACTTGAAATATTGCATACATACGTCTTACAATATAACTGCAGAAGTATTTATATAAGTTGAAGACTTTATAATTTAATATAAAAATAATTCTTTATTCTGTATTTTTATAACTAATATTTATATTATCACTACATAAAATTATTGTAACTTCTTCATAACAGTCCCGCGCTTCACTTGGCTTTAGTTCATCTTTGAGTTCTTTTGAAAACCAGATTAAGATAAATTTTATTCATTTTCTCGTAATATATATTAACACAGATGTGTAATTAAACTGAATCTCTCGTAATCCATATTTGACATTATTTCCATTTAGAAATGCTTATGTTACCAAATAATTAGTAATTACTAATTCTGACGAAATATATATTTAATGACATTCTTTCAGGCTCAAACTGAATGAAAATGTCAGCTTGAATATTAAAATCAGCTTTAGTTATTCTCAAGGAATGAAATAAAAATCCAAACTTTATTGCAATATGTTGCGTATGTTTTCGAAATCTACTACTCACGGCTCTAGTTCATTAAGCAAATTTCTCTTTAATATTTCTTTTATCGTATCAAAGTTAATACCCCCAAATTAGAGATCATAATTTGAAAGAATGTATTACTTAAAACATTTTCAGAATGAAAAAGAAAAAGAAAAATTCGTTTACAGCTTAAATAACAATTTTTTTTAAGTACCATCTAAAATTTGTTAATGTATTAAAAATCATAATGTATCCAAGTATTTTTATAGTTCATACATAATTTAGTTTTATCAGATATCTCTATTCCTGCTAAATCTGTTTGATATATATCATAATTGCAAGGTGTTTATGACAATTTCAACCAGTTCGTAATTGATTTATAACACACATTTTTGAGAGATGGTTTTGTTTCTAAAAGGTATTAACTTAGTAATGCAATATACAGTGAAGAATTAATATGAATTGGATTATGATGCGTAGGTTCATTCAGCAAAAAGTATTCAAAAGTATCAAATGATCAATTTTTTTTATATAAAACAGTAGTGGTGGTTTGAAAAAAAAAAGAAATTTCTTACTGGCACTTTATTTTATAATAATTTTACAATAATTTAAATCAGATTACGTCGAGTCTAATAGTTTAAATTTTATTCGTTTCTCACGTGGCATTTTGGTTTGAATACAATATTTGTAAAGGATACTCCTGAAATTGCCGAATACAAATGTATTTCGTGCGCAACAGTTTTGAAGAGTAATGCAAAGTTCATTCAGAGTGATTGGAAATAGTTATCTTCTCCTCTTTCTAAACCACCATATGTAAATACGCGATTGTTCGGATTTTATCCTTGAGTGATATGCGAGAAAATTCATGTTTATTAATGTATGATGATTTACGAAATCGTATCGGAACGTATTGAAATGCTCAGAAACTTACAAAATATATTTATTTTGAAATGAAAATATATTTGTTTAAGAAGATTTCAACCCTGAAGAATTTAGCATTAATTTATAATCAAATTATGTTTTGATTATGTTACTTATTTTCTTAGTTTTGTATACATATATTTCAGTATAAACATTAAATGTATTTTGAAGTATTAGTTAATCATCGGATAGAAAAATCTGAGTTTTTTTATTCTAACATGATACGAGGAAATGCATGTTTATTAACGAATTATAATCCACGAAATCGTATCAAAGTGTATTAAATTACTCAGAGACCAATAAAATAAGTTTTAATTAAAAAAATATATTTGTTTCATAAAATTCCGATGCTGAGAATATAGCATTATGTTATAGTGGAATAATGTTAAGATTATATTATTGATTTTCTTAATGTTGTATACATATATTTCAGTATAAAGATAAAATTTCAGTATAAACGTATTTTGAACGCATTAATTAATGAACTGGAAAAATAATCTGAGGATTTATTTAATTTATTCTAACATGATACGAGAAAATTCATGTTTATTAACGTAATTATAATTTACGAAATCATATCAAAATGTATTAAAATACCCAGAAACCTACATAACAAGTCGTACATAAAGAAATATAATTGTTTCAGAAAATTTAAATGCTGATAATTTAGCATTATGTTATAGTGGAATAATATTAGATTATACACTGCTCAAAACAATTAGGGGAGCACATGGTTTTAATGAAATTACGTAAATACTTACACCTATAAGTAACATAAAATAAATCATCCATAATTTAAATCCTAGCAGGAAGCAGAAGACGAAAAATTCATATGCAAATCAAAGTTCATGACGTCAAAAACCAGAAAAAGAACATAAGGGCGGAAATCGGGATGTTGCAGAAACGTCTGTTTCACTGCCTTAACTGTGAAATTCGATTGCTCAGTTATTCTTTTTGAGAAAAGGTGACTTGAAAATGTCTCAACAACGTGATTTACCGGAATCCATGGAATGGCGTATTATAGGCAGATTTGAACCTGGGCAACCACAACGTAGTGTCGCGGACGCTGTTGGAGTCGCCAGAATTGTCGTTGCAAGGCTGTGGAATCGATTCCAAGAAACAGGGAATGTTAGACGTCGACCAGGGGAAGATCGGCCACGCGCCACTACAGCAACAGATGACCGGTATATACTGTTAACAGCTCGTCGAAACAGAACAGACAATGCTACTCAGCTGCAAAGACAGCTGCTCTTGGCAACAGGACGAAGGGTCTCCAGCCACACAATACGTAATAGGCTTAATCAGGGAGGTCTCTATGCACGTAGATCAATGGTCTGCATTTCATTGACCTCGCCCGAAGAAGATGGGCTGCTGAACATCGAGATTGGGAGCAACATGATTGGAGCCAAGTGCTGTTTACAGATGAGTCCCGATTCAGTCTGAAGTGTGACACCCGACGTATTTTGGTATGGAGGAAAGGGGCACTCGAAATAATACCACATTCGTGAAAGGTGACAATACAGACGAGCTGGTTTTATGGTATGGGGTGGAATCAGCATAGGTGGACGTACGGACCTGCATATGATTCGGAATGCTACTTTGACGGCCGGAAAGTATGCAGACGAGATACTGAGACCTCATGTCATACCTTACGCTGCAGCCATTTGAGATTCCTTTGTTTTCCAGCATGGCAATTCCAATTCGCATACAGCTCGTCTTGTGGAGAACATGCTTGAAGCTGAAACAATACAGCGTATGGAATGGCCAGCGTGCTCTCCTGACCTGAATCCAATCGAGCATGTTTGGGACATACTCGGACGACGCATTGCTGCGAGACCAACGCCTCCTTTTACTCTCCGAGACTTGGAGATTGCACTTCTTGAGGAGTGGAACAGTATTCCCCAAAGTCTTATCGATAACATCATCGCATCCATGGAAAACATGTGTGCAGCAGTCTTAGCTGTTCGAGAAGACCACACGCCGTATTAAAAATCTTGCATCATTTCTAAACAATACTTTTTTTATCGTTTATATGTAACAAAATTGTTGTCCTAAATCATCTTTTCATGTCTTTTTCCATATTTTCAAATAATCAAAGCTTAATTAAAAATTTTTTACGTCTTTTTTTTTCTATATTGCGCATTGATACGCGTGTACTATCCATTTTATGCCAATACGTGGCTGTCTCGCACGGTTTTCTTAACTTCTTTGCTTGCTCCCCTAATTTTTTTAGCAGTGTATTATTGATTTTGTTAATGTTGGATACATGTATTTTAGTTAAAATATTAAGAGATTTTGAACTTGTTAATTAATCATCCCACTCAAAAACTCATTTGAGATTTTTTATTCTAACACAATGTTAGGATTTTCATATTTATTTATGTATTATAATTTACGAAATCTTATCAAAATGTATTAAAATACTCCGAAATATGCAGAGAAAGTTTCTTTTGAAACGATTATGTATTTTCCGAAGAAAATTTTGTACTTGAGGATTTAGTATAAATTTGTTATTTTATAATGTTTACATTATATTATTTATTTTCTTAAAATTGGTTCCATGTATTTTATTTTAAATATTAAGCATATTTAAAAGCATTAATTAATCATCCTCAAAAGAAAATCTGAGTCTTTTTATTTGAACATGATGCAACGAAATTCATGTTTATTAACGTATTTTAACAATTCGAAATCGTATGAAAATGTATTAAATAATGTTTTTTTCTGAAATAAAAATGCTTTTGACAAAAACCAAGAATTAATATTTATTTTTAATGAAAAAGTGTTTATATTATATTATGTATTATCTCAATGTTTAGTACACGCATTTTTGTTAATACATTAAGCATATTAGAATGCATTATTAATCATCTGAAAATATATTAAGCTGAGATTTTTTAATTCGGGCTTTTGATTTTCTCAGTGTTAATCCATCAAAAAGACCAAATATTTCTATTGTTTACTAATAACGGAAAATAAATTGTTTTCATGTGTACATTTTAAAATTTTTTTAAGTGTACAAATTATTAAAAATAAAACATAATATATTTTGAATTGACTGCTAGGCAACAAAGCTTCTCTATTAAATAACATCATCCATCAAAAATTTCAGCCTGTGCCTCGATAAAACTGCTCAACGGCTTACCAAGAAAAATAGAGATTATATTACCGAGAAAGCAAGTATCTTAAAAGAATTCTAGGGGAAAAAATGATACTAAAATGTTAATGGATAAAGAATTTTGATTCTTACTTGCTCTGAAGTCTTTCAGTCAAAAGATATTTATTATATTTAAGTATATCACGCTGTGCACACGATGCATCAAATAATAGTTTAACAAATATTAACATTAATGGATGTATGCTACATGATAGGGAATTATGATATACTTTGAAAGAAGGAAATTTATGAATTAGAAAAAATTCATGCATAGGTCTTCTTATTGAAATTTATAAATTGCATTAACATGCGAATATCAAAACCCTACGGTAGCACATCAAAAACTCCCGTTTAATGTAAATAAAATCCTAACACTATTATTTTCTATAGAAAATTTATTTGGCATCATTGATATATCAAACGTATTTACATATTTAATGAAATATATAAATAATTCACGCATGAAGTAGCAAAAATTTCCTTTATAGTGAGAGGGCATGGTAATTAATACAAAGAGTAATTTAAGTAGTACTTTAATGCAAAGACTAGCATTAGAAAATATTCCTGACGTTGAGACGAGATTCTTAACCTAAAAAACATTATTTCGAATTTTAGGCTGTGCATTAAAGGAACATAAAAGTTTCAACTTTCATGATATTAAATACATCACACATTAATATATTCTTATAAGAAATTAGGGATATGGGGGCGTTAATATAATTCCTATAAATTATAAATAATATATATATATATATATATATATATATATATATATATATATATATATATATATATATATATATATATATATATCAATGGTGCACTCACAGAATATAAAAATCGAGTGAAATCGAGAGAAATCGAAACAGACGCAGAAAGACTTGTGATTGGTACCTTATGGAATTAGCGTCCTGGGGAAAAGTTGCATTATCATATTCCTTCACAGCAGCTCTGAACAAGGGAACAGAAAATGAGAAAACTTATAAATATCTTCCAGTTCAAAATCGGATGTTAGGTATAAAAATAATGAAAAATGTGTGAATGTTTATGTAACTGTCGGAGTTAAAATTTTATTTCTAAGCTACTATTTGACATGGATACGTTTAAATCGGTTGTAATAACTATAAATTTATTCTTCATTTTTGTTATATTTTTATTTATGCATTCGACTGATACCTAAGTCAATTATTTTGTTAGTTTCCATGCTTGTGCGCGGATGTTTTCTTATTACCATGATTTTCAATTATGCACCAAACTCATAAGAAATATTTTTCAATAAATCTCCAATGGAATTTTTTTAGTCTGGAATAATTTAATAAGAGAATCTATTCTGTCAACCTCTATATTGTTCATGATTACGAGATTTCTGATTTAAAAGATTAATCACGCTCTGCAAAGTTTGTTGTCTTACAAGTTGTTTTGAACTTTTTTTTTCATGAAGGCATAATGCTGGGTAGGTCCTGATTAAACAAAGGCTCTTCGATGACGTTCATAATAAATGCGCATATTTAACTACCAGAAATTTCATGCTATGTTATTGTTATAAGGATAGAAATTTTAATGGATTATTGATTCATAATGAGATGACATACTGCTTAAATTTAGCATAAACCTGAGGGCTATATCTCATCTCATCATTCATATAAACATGTCTATAAAAGCCGTCACATTTTCTAGATGATGTACGAGATCATTCCAAATGCATTAAAGTGAACAATTTCACTACTAGAAGATAATTTCCAAGATTTATTTTGTCTGTCTAAGAAATCCTATGAGTTTAGAGATGAATATGTTTAACGAATGAAATAAATTTCCGTTTAAGTTAAAATTACTGCCAACTGTTTGAAAATTTTAGTTTTTAGTAGCAATTTTTCCTTTACGACATACCTACATAAGGAAAACGTTCTATTTACATGAAAAATGCAGGTTTTTGTAGAAATTGTGATTAAACTAACAACAGTGATCAAAGAATTCATAATGCATTTTAAAGAAGATAGCAATTACTTGCTCAATTGAGTTGAATAACATTACGGATCTTTCAAGTTTTCGAGAGAGATGTAAAAGGTAAATTGCGAATGCAAGATGTGTTAATTATTTATTTAACCCAGTGAACTAAACTTTTAACTTTATATAAATAAGCTTTATATTGATAAGAGAATTAAGACTTACAACAGGACATTTTAAGGGGGAATAAACACGCGACTGAGTTTGCAGGTTTTTCTACGCAGCTTCTGATCTTCAGGTTTTTCATGGCCGATACACACTAGCGGAGGGAGCCGAGGTGGTTAGACGACTTACAACAGTGCCCCGAGTTGCCCCAAATGGTCGGTTGATCTGTACTGTCCGTCCGCCACCTAGGCCCATATGAAACAAAAACCGAACAGGGGAAATCAACACGCGACTGAGTTTGCAGGTTTTTCTACGCAGCTTCTGATCTTCAGGTTTTTCATGGCCGATACGTACTAGCGAAGGGGGGGGGGCGAGGTGGTTAGACGATTTGCAACAGGGCCCCGGGTTGCCCCAATTGGTCGTCAGATCTGTACTGTCCGTTCGGCACCCAGACCCATAAAAATTACCCGAACAGGGGAAGTTCACCCTCGGCTGAGTTTGCAGGAATCGCTTCTGGTCTACTATCGCTACAGGAGTGACTGGTCTTCAGGTTCACATTTGTCGTATAAGCTTAACACTATGGCCGAAGTATCCTTGTCGAATTAAGACTTACAACAAACTTTTTGAGGAAAAATGCGTAATGAACATTTCTTTAATTGCCCAATTAATTAAAAAGGATGGTTATATGGTTCGAACTATTTAATAGTTCGTCATCAGGGCCAGGATCATTGGTATAATTGCGAATTGTTTATTCCGGCTATAACACCAATGCCTCTTGTTTAAATGGATTCTGGGATTAAATAAGAGTTTATTACGCAAACATACAATCATTAAAACTACATAACATTTTCTTGCTGATCCCAGTGTCAGAAATACGCAGCTATTGCTATCTTTTTAATGCTTAATTACATAACACATATGTCCAACAATACACCCTTAGCTATCTATCTAAGATGATGGTGAAGTGGTCACATTAAAATATAATACTTGACTTAGTTGCTACATTATAAGGATGGAATAATCATGTTATTCTGAAAAAAAAAATAGAAAAGGGTGACAGAAACAAGTTTATTTTAAATGCGAAGTACTTCATGTTTATTTAAATTAATATAGATGAGGCTTAGGGCCGGTGGCTTATTGCCGTTTACAAAATGTTACTTTGTTGATCTTATCGGCTATGGAGAGTCAGGAGGCCGGGATCGAATCGCCGATATTTTCCGGAGAACTTTCGGCCTGGGCGTTGGAATATGGAATGGTAGAGACATCCTTCGTTGGAAGGGACTAGCGGTCGTCTGTTTCTGCAATTCTAACTCCGCTCCTGTACTGGCACTGTCACGTGACGTGAAGAGGAAAACAGCTGGAAATTGGCGACCCAGCGCTCAACAGCAATTCCACCAACGGTGTGGTACAAAAGATTATTTTGTGTGTTCTACGAGGGGAAAGGGATAAATGGTGAATTTTAGCCTGTCATTTGGCAACCCTATTTTGGGGATTAAGGAAGAATTTACTGATAAGACGTTAGGCACTGAATTTGGCAAAAAGAGTTGCATTTTCATGTGTTTTTCCCTACTGTCTGGGGAAAATACACAAATGAAGGAATCATGAGGGAACAGTCCCGTATTGCGTTGCGTAGTAGTATGAAACAATATAAATTAGCAAAAAGCGTTACGACACACCCCAAATCGAAACAACGGATCTAGGAGTGGCTGGCTAAAATATTTTATTTCTGAAATAATGTATAGGGAAAAAGTGGGCATCTTTAGTAAATAGTTTTCAGCGAATCTCTCGTGGTCTTCCTAGATTATTTGGATCGACTTTCTTCAAAGTCCTCTTCAACGGACATGAATTTATTCAGGGTCACCTAGTTTTATAGGGTATTTATTCTGACCCTGTAATAAGCCCATCACTTCGACATGCAGTGTGCTTCAGGTTATAAAGCCCTCTGTTTCAGGGTATAAAGTTTCTGTGTGGAGAGTTTACTTATTTTGGGTATCATACTTTTGTATCTTAAACATAATTTTTTTTTCTTCTAGTTTTATTCCTATTTTTGTAATGTGCCTAAAGTAGCATTTCCTATTTACAGTGAGGGAATGTGACTTGTGAGAATTTTCTTTTTCCCTTAATTGGATGTTATTGACATCGATGTTTCTTTTAATTCCCCAAATTCGATGACATCAGAACTGATGGAAAAGTGACCAAATGGGGTATAATTAAAAATAAATTCATCTCTTCACGAGACTAGGAAAAGAAATTACTTGTAGACCTCTTGTTGTGATTTTTTTAATCAAATGTATTTTTATTTAAACAACGTTATGTACATAAAGTATTGAATAAACTGAATTTTCTTTTTTAAACTAAATTCAGCCGTTTGAACTTGTTTCATTTTAAATATATATTTCTGAACCAATACTGTATTTGCAGTATCTTTTTTCAGATATTTGTATTCAAAAGGCTTTTTATTTCTTCGGACATTCTAAAATACCCATTTATAAAATTTCGATCGCTTTAAACAACATTTTTTCAGAGTTATTTTAGCTAAAATATTCTAAAATATTTTTAGAATTTGTGTACAAATGTATGAACATGTTAAATAACCAATCGGTGTTCACTTGGAAGTCACATGACAATATGGTTTAATAATAATATGGTTTAATAATTTGTTTTGAAAGATGGTTTAATATTCAAGTTAGATGAGATAGATAATACTGTCAATTACTACATAAAAAAGAAGACAAATACTATTTATGATAGTCCAAATTTAAATCTCAAGTGAAATGTTCCCCAAATCATATTTTTCTTTTAACAAATGTGTGCGTCAGTAATAATAAAAAAAACTAATATTTGAAACACTCTCAGATAATTTAGCTACCGAACTGAAGAAAAAATATATAAAAAAAGATCGAAAACTCATGTAATGACGTATATATTTGAAAGAGTATCTCATTTGATCAAGTTTTAAAGAAGAGTCTAGAATTTCTTGAACAGATCACGTTGATAATTACACATTGCAATGAAATCAGATATAGGATACAGATACCAATAGTTTGTTTAACATGTAAGTTCATAGTTTTCGCAGTTAATTAATTGGAATCAGATTCGTACATTTATTTTTTGCTATTTTAAGCAAAGATATTGTTCAACTTTCATCCCAATTAAATAAAATATCACGTGACATAAAAATTTAATGAACAGATAATTAAAATGAGGTTTATTAGGAAATATCACGTCAGGCTCTTCATAATGTAGTTCACTTGCCGTAACTCTTGCCGTAGAATTTTTATTATTATTATTAATCAATTGTTTATGGAAAAGAAAATTGAAAACATAAGAAAGATTACTTTTTTATGAGTAGTAGAGTTATCATAAAAAGACAAGAATTAAATTATAATTTCTAATAAGATATAATTATTTTTAATAAGATAATTATAATTATCTTAAAATTTAATTTTAACTTGTCATTGCAATTCGTAGGAATTTTATTTGTTGTTGTTTAAATTATCAATTATTGTGTAATCTTCTGTATAACATATCACTTAAACCTAAATACACATTTACCTTGTAACAAAACTTTCAAAAGTTACCCTGTAATATCTAAAAATGTTTAAAAGTATCCTTTAAATATAAAATGCAGAAGAAAGTGCTGATTGCAAAAGAAGGATATACATTCGTCTCTTATTTTTCTTCAGACTTTTTATACATTATAAAAAATTGTAAGATTTCTTTTTCGATACTATTTTTATCCGAACAGTTAGATTCCTTAGAATAAAATCTTTTTCTATTCACTAAGAGAATTACAAAAGAAATGAATATTTCTGTATTAAATTATACATTTAAGCTCTCGCTCTGTTCAGTAAATAATTGTTTCAGTCACGATTATTTACTAATATTAATAGAAATGCAGGTTTTTTGAGAACTAAATTGGTATGTTTCACTTCGTAACAAACTTACCTCCAGTCGGTTTATTAGTTTGCATTTCTTACTTGAAATTTGTTGTTTTACTTTTCTTCGAAAAAAATTTGATTATTTGATTTGCATATTGAAGAAGTGTGATTCAGATGCTCTCACTGGGCTAGAAACTGCTGTTTCAAAGATTCCAACAACACCATCTCTACCAATAATTACATATCGGTTACTAGAGTATGCATAGAAGTATTTTATACCTAAGGAAGATAGGGTTTGTAACATGGAAATTGTTGATGATGTAAAATTGGGTGTGAAGGATCATCATCCTTTGGTGATTGTAATTATACCTCGGACTGATCATGAATTTTTGCGCCATCCCCCCCCAAAAAAAATCTCTTATTAGATTTTATGACTGAACCATCACGAGCTCTGTTGCCTGGTGGCGGGATAAAACCATGGCTACATTAGGCTAATGCTTCATGGCTACCAGGAAGCATTAGATCTCCAATATTAAAAAAAGGGGTAAATCATATGGGCTTAGAGGACCTAAGACAAATTTCTACATGTTATCATTTACTGTCCATCTTGGTGGTTTTGTACCCACTCTAACTTACAAATTTCCTCAGGATGACCTTTTTTTGCTCATTTACTGGATGTTCCTAGTGAAGATTCGGATTTCGTTGAAAGTTTAGTTCATAAACGACAATGGGGATAAGTCAGTATTATTCATTTCTGAGTCTAATATTGTCTAAGCTCTTTTATGTTTTAAAAACTTTAATGAAATTATAAAAATCATAGAAACAGATATTTTACTCTAATATGCTGCTACATTATCATTTATAAATATCTCCCAGATTAAGAAAGTCGTCACCAGCGCAATCTCAACAGCAAAGGACCTAGTTTTCTCACTTATTATGCACTACTTAGCATAGAATATCCAACAATCATGCTGAAAGTCACTAAAATACCAAAAGTAGATATTTCATAATTTTTTACCGATGAGTGACTTATAAACAGCGGTTATTTCGGCTTATCGAACTGAACTAAGCAAAGGCAGAAGGTTTATTTATGCGAGAATCCGTACCCGGGCATGTATATCAAATACGCCAAATTGGTTTTTCCCTTACAATGGGTTACTCTAGATGTTACAGTCTATTAAGTACATTAAAAGCAGAATGATTTCAAAAGAGGAATTCATCAAATCTTTTACAGGTATCAATCGATCTTACTTAAAAGTAAATTAAATAAATAAATGCCCAAATGTTGAAATCTGAGAATCTGTTTAAGCATGCAGAAAAAATATTGTTTGCTAGAAAGTATTTTATATATAGTGAAAATTTCCAGAAATCTAGTAGATATATATAAGATATAGTTGATATTTTCCATAAGGGAAGAACAGTAAGTATGTTTCCGGGTTATGAATTTCGAAAAACAATTACTATATTATGAGATTTATTTTCCCTATTTGCAGAATACGTTGAAATGTTTAATTCAAATTTTGTAGTTAGGTTGAAAGGAAGAATTATTGGGGGAACCCCTCCAAAAGGTAGTTTTCCCTGCGATAGATATGAATTTATAGTGAATGTTGTGATGTTGAAATTATACTCAAGAAAAAGTGATCCATACATACCTGTGTCATTAATATTTTCATTACTGAATTTTCATTATTAAAACTGATTCTTAAATTTCAATCTTATACAAATGATAATTAAGGGGAAAATACAGAGACGTCTGTGTTGACATCAACTATGTAAAACATGTTAAGAATAAAAATTCAAAATTTTACGAAAACAAATACTGTTATCTCTAACTTAGTTGAACATTATTCAATAAACTGTCACCTTTACAAGACAAGAATTACTTGAAAGAAAGCACTTTAACATAAAATTCATTTTTTTCTAAGTCATCCTTATTTTGGCATACTTAAGTAATCTTGATGCAAGAATCAATAATCCTACTTACCTATTTTTTTTAAGACTAAATTGTCTGTTTTGAAGACAGCTTTGGCAGAAATAGTAAATACAGAAATTTTCCTTAAAATTATGCTTTCAACTTTTAGTCTTTATTTTACAATGTCAAATAAACTCTGATATGTTAAAAAAGTGTTATTATAACCAATTTTTAAAGAAGTTCTCAATCTAATATGGTGTATGTCGGTAATTTTAATGAAAGTTTGCAGGGAATTTCATTTTTAAAAGTATTTCGAAAATGCATAAAAGTATCAAAAGTGCTTGAAGATGTTTCAAATGGATGTCCATTTAAAATTGTAATAAATTACTGGATTATGAACACATTTTCGTTTTTGTCAAGGATAAGTAAAAATCATTATCATAATTATTTTATTTTTTAAAGATTAATGAACACAATTAAGGTAACAAACACTAATTACATATTATCAAAAAATAATCAGCTTAAATTATATTATGCACATAAAGGCACTTTTGATAAAGCAATAAACCAAAAAAACCAAAAGATTAAATCTCTGAATCATATGAATTAAACTAAAAAATAACAATTAAAATCCGTAATGAATGTGCTGACTATATATGACTGAACATGGCATAGCTGTACACAAGTAGCCTTAATGTTACTGAGCTTTCAAAAGGGCTAATTTTTAATTTATTCCATAATTCTGATCCTTAAGCAACACCTAATGGGCAATATATACCATACAGCCATTAATCTCACGCATGAAACACGTATGTTGTTAATAAAGTTTTTAAGAAATGTTTAAGGCAATAATTTTTTTTATCTCACGAAATCACGGGTTTTAACTCATGGCGATTCCTAAGCGGAGTTACCATTCTTGAATTGTTGTTTCTAAAGCATTCATCACACTTCCTAAAATTTTGAGGATTGGAGGCCTAGCTAGCCCCTCCGTATGTTAAAAATTCATCTAACAGGAATCTGACGAGTTGATAGATTGAACTTCGACAATGCTTCGGGAAAATTTTACAAATCTCATCCATATTCCACTGGGCAATTACACTCTCTTTATCGAACATGGAGTTAAAATATGAAAAAAACACGCAATTGACATAATAAAATATTTCAAATTTGCCTCTAACACATCGAACCATGATGTAACAGATTGATAATGCATAAAATAACTTAACTATCTTAACTATCTTAACTTATATCGACTTAACAATCTTTACTTTAAACTTTAATATGTTTATCTTACTATGCTTCAAAAGGTATTCCAAGTTTTTGCCACGTTAAAAGCATCTACAATCTCATAGAAGTATATATTTTTCATAAATGTTCACTGAACTGAAATCTGTCGAGAACGAAGTTCCACCTTTTAAAACATTAAAAATATGTGGAAACTATCTTCCTCAGAATTAAAAAATTGTCACCAATTTGCATAAAAATATGCAAGAATCCTGCGACAAGGTAATAATACGCTTGTTTGATATTACGAATATCTGAAATGGATATCTGAACGGCATAATATGTAATCGAAAAGACGGGTTATCTATAAAAAAAACTAGTTGTAACTCAAAAACTAAAGACAAAAATTAAAGATATTTTTTGCTTTAAATTCCTGAGAAGTTAAGACATATCTGTAACTGATATCAGTCTCATGAGAAAAAGGTGAGGCACAAAATTTTAGTTTAATGGAAAAAGGCTCGAATACTTCACATATTTCCGATGACTTTGAAATAACTCAAAATCCTCCATCTATGATTGAAATAACGTTTTCGGTCACTGAGTTGACATCTTTCTAAGTTTGATAACTATGTCACTTCAAATCAACATATTTCATAATTGTAATGTCGTTAATGTTTTTGATGAGTATTGTCGACCTCGACATTCTGGTCGAAATTCTTATTTCAAAAACAAGTATTATTAAAACAGCGAGGCATTCATAATTACATAAAACCATTTTCCAGACATCATACTCTATATTAAACCAAAATGATGGATAGGGACCCAAACCGCGCATTTATATCCACGTAATCACTTCAGGAATCCTACCAGCAGATACATGACAAATGTTCGAGATCCGTTCTTATTAGACGCCTTCGATTGCGGTGCGCCATAAATGGAACAAACAATCGAGACGTAAGGATTCCAAAAGAATTATTTTCAGGATCATTAACCGTTTCCCCCGCTTCTAATGAGCTGCAATTAGAATAAATTTGGCCTCGATGTTGCAGTCAATCTTGGCAAAATTACAGACTTACAAAAAGTGTTTAAGATTATCGTTCCTTCTGAGTGGTTTTACACGAACTCGACTGACTTATGGTAATTGTTTTGGTAGTTAACATTTCTTTTTTTCTTCTGCACAGCCGAAATAAGGGAACGATAGATTTACCCGTGCATGCATGCGGATGTTTCTTTATTTATAGTAACAACTATAACGTGTGTAATAAATACACATAACACGTTCACTCGTAAGATGCTTATGTAATTTCACAAATAGGAACTTTCATTTAGGAAACATAATTAAAATAGTAAACATTTTAGATGTTATTTTTGGATTTATAGAGCATCCAGCAAAGCAATTATTATTTTTGTTTAGTATGAAGTTAGGAAGTCGTCGATTTTGGAGGAAATTCTAGACTGATCTACATTATTGTACACTAGTGTATACCCGTCAAAATATGACGGTTGGATAGGAAATAAATATGCCAATACACAAATGAGGGGATCACAACTATAGTGGACCAAGTCCGTATTTTTTAAAAATGGAGATAGTTCATGTTGGAGTAACTTAAAAACATGTTCTATTCACTGTCATAGTGACTCAAGTGATTAATACATTTTCTCTCCCAGAGATGGCCCCTGTAGAAACAGTGAGAAAAGAAAGTTCATGAATCTTCATATCCATATTAAACCAAGTCTATAGGTAATTTTAACATCGAGTACAGTTGAATAATATATTTTGTTTTAGCAAAGTTGGGAGCGTGTTTATAGATGTTTAACCAAAGATGATGTATCCGCCCTCGTAGACTCCAGAAGCAGGCATACCTCTGGGAACAAAATTGGCATTTCAGATATTGTGGCACACATTAAATAATTTCCTGCTTATCAAAGTCACTATTCCAGGAAAGATAATTATGAGAGAAAGTATCTTCATCATGATCTTTCCATTCGAATAATGTATGACATGTATGCAGAGGAATGCAGAGATAAGGATAAGGTTCCTGTGAAAGAAAAATTTTATTATAAAATTTTCACAACGAAGTTCAGTTTACATTTCAAGTTGCCAAGTACAGATACATGTCGATTTTACGCTGAAATTCCAACACAGTTGTCAGCAGAGAATGACGAACAACCATAAAAAGTCTTGAGATAAAAAAATAACTCCATTTGCGGAGAGCAGAGCAGGCTGAACCGAAATAAATAGAGACAAGGAAATAGCTTCAGATGATAGATACTGCTGTACTTTTGACTTACAGAAAGCACTTCCCTTTCCTAAACTCACAACATCAGTAGGTTATTATAAACGTAATCTCTAAGTTTATAATTTTGGGATACATTCCTTTAATGATAATATTGGATTCATGTATCTATGGGATGAGACAGAGGGCGGAAGAGACTCTCAAGACATTTAAAGCATTCTCTTAAGACATCTTAAAAATAATGCTGCATATCATAAGGATATTGTTCTATACTCTGATGCCTGTTGTGGGCAAAATCGGAACATCAAAGTGACCCTTACACTGCTGAAACTAGTCAATAGCACAGACATTGTAGCATAGAAAATTGACCACCAATTCATGGAATCTGGTCATTCCTGCCATCCCAATGATGCAGAATTTGGAGTGATTGAAGCAGCAAGTCGTAAGAAAAAACATATTTACGTTCCAATGGATTGGAAGGAAACTGTAATAAATGCAAAGAGAAAACTTCCTAAATTTACAGTCATTAATATTAAACATTCTGATTTCCTTTCTACTAGATCATTAGCAGATACCATCACAAACAGAAAGAAGGACACCGAGGGAGCTCCTTTAAAAAGGCTGAATATTAGATGGTTGCGAGTTATGAGAGGTTGTCCTTTCATTTTACAGTTCAAAGAAACCTTGAATGAAGATGTACTTTTCCGGGAGATAAATTTGCAAAAGAAGGCTCGTGGACGACAGTTTCTCTCATTGTGATCTGTTACTCAAGAGACATTGTACATGGGTAGGAGAAAGATTAGGGTTGCCAAAAAGAAAGATATAATAGATCTCCTTCCATTCATTCCCCTGATTCATCATCATTTTTTTGAAAACATTCCCGTGGAAACAAATACTAGGCTCCACGACATTAGTTCGGTAAAAGAGGAAGATGATGGTACTATTGCATACTGTAATTAAGAAAAGTTCAATGGCAGTATGAGTAAGGTTATATTTTGTTTGCATTGGAAAAGTGAATCAAGAATTTAATTTTTATTCTGTTTCATTCAAATAATGTATATGATTGTAGTTTTCTTTATTAATATCTAACGTAGTATTCTTCCATGCAATAGAATGTTCATAGCCATATCGAACTAAGTCCAAGTTTTTTTACTGAAAAACACAATATGAAACATAAATATTTATTTCCTACTTATACATGCAGGACAATTAAAAAAGATACAGTTTTAACAATATAATGTCATATTTGTCTTTACAATATCACTTGAATAGAATTGATTACACACAAAAAACTTCAGACCTTGATTTCTTCAATTTAGTTTAGATGGACTTGGCTCACTATGGTTGTGACCCCTCAAATTATACTCACATCATTGCCAAATGTTGAAAATCATAATATTAAGAATAGAGAAATGCACTTTAAAAAATTACTATTGAACCCAATAAAAAGAAATGGGGTTAATCAACAGCGAGAAATAAACAATTTCATTCATGTTTAATGTTATATCTGACAATCGCAATTAAAATTAATAATAGGAGAAAGAGACTAAGAGAGATTCCGCGTGTAAACAAATTAACGTGTTTATGCGGCTTTGTGCATACTGAGAATTTAAAACCATATTTATACGTGCCACTGATCATGCGCAGAAACAAATTAATGTGTTTCTACGGCCTCGTGCTTACTACTTATAAAAGGGCAGATTTAAACATGTCACTTAGCATGCGCAGAGAGCAATTTTCAATTGTAAGTGAGCGCTAATTAATGGAAATTGCCGTTACAAAAACAAATTTGACACATCTATAGATTAAAATATTTTGTTTAAGACCAAAAGGAAAAAAAATGATGCAGTAGTTTTCTTTCACGGACTGTCTAAACAATTGGCTTAGCAACTTAAATGAATAGATAAGTACGTAAGTATCGTATTACACAAAATTCTTATAATAACATCAATTAATCCTATAAGTCCAATAGTTAACGTTAAGAATTTTATTTTTTGTACAGTTAAATAAGAAAGCGATAGATTTACCCGGACATATATGCAACTCTTTCTTTCTTTTCAATTTTTGTGTAGTAAATACACATGACACGGGAATTCCTAAGATGCTTAGTTAACGTTACTTCACAAATATATATTACATGTTTTTGAATTTAGAAAATGTAATAAAAAATACATTTCAGTTATTAAGTCTGCTATGTACTTACCCTATTGGATTCACTCACCAAAATAATAATCTATAGAGAAAATTTGTCCAAGGTTTGCCGACTTGTATTTCAACTTTTTTTAAAAATTAATTTCATCTTGACGAATTTTTCGTTTAAAAAAATGCAAATAATATTTTGAAATTTAAATTTTGTGGGAAACAAATCTGGTATAGTGTGTTTTAAACGTTCATAAATTCCGACGAAATAAATTTCGAAACTAAATTATTATTAAATTAATAACTAAATTAATTAATTATTAACGAACTAAATTAATTAATTAATAACTAAATTAATTAATTATTAACGAACTAAATTAATTAATTAATAACTAAATTAATTAATTATTAACGAAAATATATTTCATCTTGACGAATTTTTCGTTAAAAAAAATGCAAATAATATTTTAAAATTTAAATTTTGTGGGAAAAAATCTGGTATAGTTTGTTTTAAACGTTCATAAATTCCTTTGGTGGACGAATTTTATAAAATAAATCCTGCTGGATTCCTGGAAATACAATTTTTATTTAAGTATCAGCCTTTATGAAGCTGTAAATAGTAGACACATTTTCTTCATAGGATGACATTGAGTTAAGCGAATGCAATAGGTTTAATTCATAGCAGCCACTTTCGATTGACAGACTACCAAAGAACAAGGCTTTTGAATTGAAGAAATATAATTTTAAAAATCTATATTTTAGTTGATAACTCTCGATTTACAGAGTATCTAAAAACAAAGCAATTGAAATACTTATGTAAATATTCGAACTCGTTGATTTTAGAGGCAATACTGATTTTTTTGTTATGCATCGCAAAAATATAAAACCAGAATGACAATATGTATTATCCTTAATAATAATATTAATACGTTTCTACAATAATTATGTGCTGGTAGAAATATTATATAGAGCGGAAAACACCATTCAAAATGCTCTCCATTGCAAGGACCTCATAAATGATTAAAGATGATATATTCAAATGGGGAGATTCGTGGTTCAAGACCAGTAAAGTTTTAGTGATATATTAATAATAATCGCAAAAACAATAGAAATATGATAGCTCTCAACTTGCTTTTGGCTAATAGTCTCACAAGATGATATTTCACAATTCAATGACTAAAATTTTTATTTACATATCTAATATTTTCTTAAGAATGAAATTTTACATGTGTCCACATGCTGATTATAAAGATACATAGTTAAATTTATACTTGCAAGTGTTCATCATACTCATAATAGTTTTAAAACCCAATAGTTAACAAAATAACTGAAATTATCAAATCTGCATGTTAAAAAATTGTTTGACATACATATTCAAAATTTGCATGTCATATACATGACTAAATAGTTAAATTCATAATTTAGGATTGTGACATGTTATCCAAAACAAAAAATAAATAAAAATAAAAATAAGGTTAGTGCTACTGAACTAAAGCATAATACGCAATACTTTAAAGAAAAAAATCGTCAAACGTTATACAGTATAATTACAATTGGGTTTTCTTCTCTCGTGATCCCCTATATTAACTTGTTTTTCAGACTTATAAGATATTCAATGTAAAGATAATGAAAATTATAATATTTCTAATGAAACAAAGGACGTTAAAGTTAATAATATTTTTCTTTTGGGTATTTATTTGGTTCAAGACACAATGCTCAATTTAATTTACCCGGGAGAAAGGGGTTCTTTTTAAGGGTTTTCTTTTATAATAAATTTTCTAAAACTTTTGAACTTAGCAAATATTTTATAAAGAAAATAAAAGAGTATTTACAGTAAGTATCTTATTTCATGCTAGAAATTGTAACATATTTCCCTTATTTACTTCCGCATAGTGGAATATTAAGTAATCGCTAAAATTGTAAAGTAATTCCATTTTCCGTATTCCACAACCAAGTTCCAGATTTTCAGTTCCAGAAATTCAGATTTTGCAATGTATTCTTTATTTATATTGAACTAAATATACAAAAAATGATGCAAGGTTATGCAATATATGCTCCAAAAAGTGCCTTTTAGACAAACTATTTTTTTCCTATAGAAATTTAATATCTTTAAGATACTTTAAAATTTACTCATTTAATAAAAAAAAATTGAATCCTATTTACCACCTCCTTGAACATTTCCTACCTAGTCTCATAAATTTTAAAGAGGATAAAATGATGTACATTAATTTTAACAGTTTATGGTAAGATGTAAATAAATATTTTAAATATTATTTTAGACTTCAAATATGAAGCTAAGTAAAGGCATCTCATGTGGATGATTGATTAGTTTTCTAACCTCTTTGTCTAAAGATTTTTGACGAATATTTCAGAATTATTAGCATTTTTAAGAACACATTACTTATATATTTGGATTTTATTTTCTTTGAGCTTTTAAAGTAGCAGATCGTTTAGTTTTAGTAGTTCTCTTAAAATTACCACGAAGGGTTCATTGCCAGGAATCAATCGTTCTAATACCATGATTGAAAAGTGAGTCCGTTTGTATAGAAAAGGTAAAGTGAAAATCAAAATTTTTTACACGATAAGTACCTATAAAGGAATATTATGTAATTACATTTCATAAGTATTTCGTATCGCGAAACATTCTAAGCTAATAAGAGAAATGGACTTTGGAAGCGACTAGTTAACTCCATACGAAATGATAGCTGTGTTCCAAAATCAAAAGTGGTTCAGTGGTAAATTCAAAGAATAATCAAGTAATCAGATGTACGGATAAACATAACTTTTAATAGCATACAAAATAAATTGCGAACAATAGGGTTAAAATCCAATCACTAATACGAGCATCAAGCTCATTCTAAATAGCAGTTCTGCCGGCGTATCAAAATCTTCTTCTACTATATATATATTTGAGGTTGAGAGGGTACGAGTTTTTCTCAGTCAAGCAACGCCACCAAACGCCATCTACAATCAAGTTGTAGTTGTGTTGTGGATTATTCCTCAAAGTCTGGACGAAGGCTAGGCCAAGTCCAAGGGGTCGTGGCTCTCAAAAAGTCGTATTCGAGAGGAGGCGTCGTAGATAGATCCTCAAGAAGAAGCCCCAACGCATTTCAATAGGTGAGCAGGGGAGGCCGGTGCTGAAGCACATCTAGTGCAGTTTCGTAAAGTTGTCTGTCCATTCATAATAGTAAGGCTCACTCCAATCATGCGTCTGCCAATGGTGACCTGGACTGTCCTGTCCCCTTTAATTGTGAAGGCACTACCAGGGGATTTTCCAGATTACCAGAAGTAGCCCGGAGGAGTCAACCATAATTTTAGGTTTGATATCTTTAATTTGGAGCATAATTAGGAAAAGGTCAGGACGACACCAGAGATTGATGGACTAGAAGCACAATCCTTTGCAAGATTGTCAGCGGTCTCGTTGTCTGCAATCAAGCACATTAGTGCTGCCTAACTGAAACTTTCTCATCAGCTGCATTGTTAGGTATAGATTTAATTTTAATCTATCTAGGGTATTGTTCGGACATGGGGATTTCTAGTGATTAGCCAAATTCTAGATAGACTGAGGAAGCTCGGATCGAATTTTGACAAACGCCAGTAAATGCCGTCGTGTTGTTGTTATTATTGCTCCCCCCCCCCCCCCGGCTGGAAGTATTCCAGACCATATCCATATATACTTTGCGGTCTGAGAAGTGCGTCTCTGGTTTAAAGTAGCACCATAAGGGCCGGAGTCCATCTTAGCTAAGTACCACCTCAATTTTGACAGAACAACACCAGGGACGACATCTGGGGGGATCGTACCCTCTCCCACCTTCTCTTACAACAAACTGGGTATTTCCGGTGTACGTATTTAACGTGCCCGTTTCTGACCTAGGCACAAAGGTATTTAATGCCTCTTGTCGGGATTCGAACCGAGTAGACACGACTCCGAAAACCAACGTACTACTTCTAGTTTACCTCGTTCCTGAATGCTCATGTCTGCTCGAGTATCGGCACATTAAATGTGTAAGAGTGATGTGTTTAAGAGTGAGAGCTGAAGAAAGGGCATCTAGCTGTCACCCATGGGGGGGGGATCTCAGTCTAATTTGTGGGTATGTTGGCTCACGTAAAGGGGGCTCCCACCAGTTAAGAAGAAGCCCGCAAATCATCCTGGGAAATGAGGAAATGTCTTCGGCTGAGGCCTGCTGCAAAGACGAAAGCAATTCGTATTTAAGAGGAGAACGGCATCAATTCCCTCCACTGAATTCAGAATAACTACCTATACGAACTATATGAAACCAAAAGACGAGCTAAGTAACTTCTACCCTTCCAAAAATTACGAAATTCATTATGAAGCAAATGAAATTTGGTAATTAATGAGAATAAATCCATCACAGCTTATCATCAAGTCGCTACAGATTTTATTCATTCAAACAAAGGGGGATATAAAATGAATGATTTCTATAACGCACTGTAAAATACCAGAACATTTCTAATGGCTGGCTGAGCAGACATAATGTAAAAATGCTAAACATAATGTAAAAATTATAGGAAAGTATTCTTGACTGCTGAAACAGAAAATGAATTATGCATTTTACTAAACTAAACATTGTCCTGAAAATGCTATTTCTCCTTCTATTTCACTGAATTTTCAGCATTTTAGACACATCGAGAAGTACATGAAAAAAAATATTAAATATTTAGATTGCTAAAGTAATAGAAACTTTTTTAAATTTCTTTTATCAACAAAAAAATCGAAGTTTACCATATTAATATATAAAGCAATTCGCAGAATATTTTTGTTTAGACCATTAAGGAACTTAAAGTAGTACATGATCTGTTAATAGTATTCAATGAGTCAGTTTTTATTGTTTTTGAACGTTAATTTTTCTTTATCTATTTTGAAATATTTATAAAAGCATCTAACATTAATTAATTAGTTATATTTTCAAAAATTAAAGAATACAATTGCAGAATTATCCAAGGAATTTCAAGACAATCATTAATGTAAATAAAATAAAATTAATACTACATATATTATACCAATACGCATAATTAAAGGAAATACGTCAGTCGGATTTATTTCATCTTTTAACGTATATTTTTGAATCAATAGAGAAAAAAAACAGTTAAAACTTAATTTTATGGTTCTTTTCATAAAAAGCTTCATTTCTTTTGGAAATGAAGAGGACCTTCCTGTTCCTTGAAAGAAAAAAAATAATAGAAAGGTATTGCCTAAATTACTGGTTTATACTGCTAGTATCGTAAATGGAATCCACCTTTTAACTTATTTTCACTAAAAGTCTTTGTTCCTACACTTTATTATTTTGGAACAAAAGTCATTTCCCTTTGAACTAAGCGACTGTTGGGATGTGTTTTGCTACCATCAATGGATTTTACTGAAATTGATTTTTTTTTACCTTGAGGTAAATTGATTTTTCTTAAAAACGGGAGTTCTTTCTTTATTGTAAAGTCGAAACTTGTCTAAAATGTTTCATGACTCTTTCTATAAAGATAGCAATAGATGCTGCAATAACGAACAAACATATTATTGTAGATAACAATAAATAAACATGCACTCTCCATTTTAGTGTGTACAGGATAATGCGAAGGGATAACTATGAAGTAATAGAAAATTACTTCATAGTATGTTTGACATTATTGTTTGCTATGTAAAGTCACCTTCAACTATGAAACATAATATTTACACAACTCCATTTAATCATAAGTTACTTGTGTCATCAATTAGAAATGACACAACAGTTACAAATGTATTTTACATTTATGTTAAAATATTATATTTATATAAATTTATGAATATGTGTATTTTCCTTACATTTATGTAAAATACATTTTTTGATCTCCACTGTTGCATTTGCAGTATTTGATAAGTTATAAATATCCATTTTAGCACATATAGAAAATCGCGAAGTAATAGAAAATTACATTATAGTATGTTTTGCATTATTTTTTTTATGTAAAGTAACCTTCAACTATGAAACATAATAATATAAAACTCCATTTAATCATCAGTTAGAAATGCCACGACAGTTACAAATGTATTTTACATTTATGTTAAATATTATATTTTTATAAATTTATCAATATGATTGTTTTATTTATTTTTATGTAAAGTATATTTTTCGGTTTCAGCTAACTACTATTGTATTTGCAGTATTTGATAAACTATAAATAACATTTGATTCAACATTAAGACTCTAATGTTTTATCTAAAGTTCTCTGTTCCGATAAAGGAAAACATTATTTAATGTGAAATAAATCACTAATGTAAAGAATAAATTTTTATTTAAAATTTGTTATTAAAAATATTTTTTTTTATTTAGAAGCTTCTTATTTACTCTCAAATTTGTCTTAATATTATGTATAATTAACTTAAATACATGCTTAAAATTTGAAACTGCACTACCGGAAAATTGACTATAAATCTACTACAATTAGTATTTAAAACATTCTAATTTATTGTCACTGATATAAAATCTGCCTGTTCTGAATTGCTTGCGAAACGAGTTAGCAAGATACTAAAGTCCCTTACACGGTGAATACAAAAAATGTTATACCTCGATATTCATGACATGCAGAATTATTATATTTTGTTACCAGATGAATTATATTTCACAGAGTACTACAATGGAAAGGCTTTTGTATATTCAAGAGGTAGATATTCATCTAAAATATTAGAGATCATTACTTATGTAAACCACACTTAAAACATTATTATTATTCACTACTGTCAAATAAATAAATGGATTTAACGAGTGAACAAGTATCTTTGACCACTGGAAACTAAGGACTATTTATTTAGTTACCATTAAGCCGTTTTGAGAAAGTTTACATGCTTCATGAAGCACTTTTATACTGTAATGAAAGACATTTAAATTTCTCAAAATTCTTAGTAGCTTTGAAACTATAAAAGGAACTTGCTTTAAGCTTCCATAAGGAGATGAACTTCAACTTTTCAATAGTTCCTCCAAGAAATTCCCATCACTTAAACCTTTCAATATTAAAATGAAATTTAAAAAAAACTTCTGTTGGGGAAATAGTAAATCAATGTTACATTAAAATTCTCCTGCTATTAATATTCAGGAATGCTGCGATATATGTAACATAAAGATTAAAGTTTCTTAAAGGAATAACTGAGGTAACAGGATGTTATCGACCAACGAAGTATTACAAAACTTTGTCTCGAGATTATTAAACCAGGTGAAAATTATACAAGTTATTCCTAAACGAATTATTTACTTTAAAGTTATTTAGAAAATAGATATTTAAAACTATTTTTATGCGGAAAACTTTCTGTTCCGCCTTTAAAGCATAAAATTGTCAATATAATTATAAATAAAACTGGAGAACATTTTAAATAGTACTGGAAATATCAAACAGAGCGTGCTCTATACATTTCGTCTTCAAGAACGCTAGAACTTCAAGCTCTTTATAAGTCACCAGTAAAAATTTGGAAAAATACCCTCATTAGGAATTCTTTTTCCTTTAGTACACTCATTGGCTTTGCTTTACTGAGCAGCCCATACCAATGGCGAAACTTAGGTACAAGGTAAGCTGGTAAACTGGAGGTGTATACAATTTAAACTGATGTGTTCAATATAGTGTACAGACAACACGTAATGCTACATTATAATGTTTGTTTTCATGCAAAGTAATATTCCTCTAAACATGTTTATAGTTTATTTTGTGATATATACCGGGTGGCCATAATTAAACTGACAGTGCTCACAGTGTTCTGTAGCGCGATCTATTTGCGAGAATTACTCCACATTTTGTAGGAAGATTAAACAAGACGGGGGACGAAGGATTCCGCGAAAAAATAAATTAGTTCCAAAAGTCACCGCTAGGGGAATATTTGGCGCTGTGTAATAGAAAATAGAGTGTTAACAAATGCAAATCAATCCGGAAATTACCTTTTATTTTGCACATTTTCTTATTTAGTTCAAGTGCAATATGGCAACACTTTTAAAAAAGCGTAAAATCTACATAAACACCGACAAAGTCTCGTGATCTGCAATATCACGTACGCTGAGCAGAAGAAGAAGTTCTTTATTCAAATTTCACGTTACATCCATTGGCACAGTGCCAGCTGCTTGGGTTTTAAAAGGCAATGTGTTACGTTTCGAACCAATCGGATTGAAAGTTTATGGGCAATGTCTCCTTCTTTAGTCGAGCGTGCGTTACTGGTCAAATTCTTTTACCTCAACCAGCGCAACGCGTCAGCCGCTCTTCGTGCTTTTAGAACGCACAAAAAAATGCGTAAAGGTAACGGTCCTGTGTCAGTTAATGGGCTAAAAGCAATGGTTGCGACGTTTGAGAAAACAGGTTCTCTGAAGGTTCAGTCAGGCAGAGGACGAAAACCTGTACCACAGGATACAATCGAAGCAGTTGCCACGGCGATTGTCGACAGAGGACCAGACAATATTACTGCCACCTCTAGTGCTCGTGGATTAGCTCGGAATATAGATATGCCTTACAGTACGGTATGGAAAATCTTACGAAAGATTATCAACTTCTATCCGTACAAGATCAGCCGTGTACAGGAGTTACTGTACCCCGACCATGAAAAGCGATTGACTTTTGCTCTCACCTTTCTTGCCAAAATGGAGGTGGATGATGCTTGGCCGTGGAAAATCTTATGGGGAGACGTGGAAAATCTTATGGGGCCCACTTTTACCTGCATGGAACTGTGAATACCCAGAACTGCCGAATTTATGATGACAAATCACCACATGCAGTCACAGAAATTCCCTTACATTCACCAAAGGTAACTGTTTGGTGTGGGTTCACAGCGGAATTTATCGTAGGTCCATTCTTCTATGAGAACATTACCCCGACAAGACCGGAAACCTGTTCTGTTACCGGAGAGAAATATCGCCACATGTTGATCAGCTTTGTCATTCCGGCACTTCAGCAAAGACAACGCCTGGGGGAAATCATTTTGATGCAAGATGGAGCCCCTCCACACGTTGCTGTACGGGTGCAACAGCTGCTACGACAGAAATTCACAACACAAAGAGTCATTAGCCGCTACTTTCCAACTGCATGGCCACCTCGGTCACCTGTTCTTATCCCATGCGACTTCTGGCTATGGGGTTACCTTAAGTCCAAGGTCTATCAAGGAGTATTCCAGGACCTGGCTACGTTGAAGGATAGCATATCACGGACTGTACGGGAGATTCCTGCAGACATGTTACTTTCTGCTGTTGTGCATACTGTGCACAGAATGCAATATGTGGTCCACAACAACGGCAGCCACATTGAACCTCATTTGAATGCAAAATAAAATGTAATTTCCGTATTGATTTGCATTTGTTAACACTCTATTTTCTATTACACAGCGCCAAATATTCCCCTAGCGGTGACTTTTGGAACTAATTAATTTTTTCGCGGAATCCTTCGTCCCCCGTCTTGTTTAATCTTCCTACAAAATGTGGCGTCATTCTCGCAAATAGATCGCGCTTCAGAACACTGTGAACACTGTCAGTTTAATTATGGCCACCCGGTATATATATATATATATGTGTGTGTGTGTGTGTGTGTGTGTGTGCAAGTAAATTAGGGATGAAATGATATTTTTCTCCTTTTCATACAATAGTTTGTGTGTTCAATCAATTCATTATTTTTATTATACAATGAAGTAAATATGTCCCCTTTTAAATAAGCAAAATAGATGTCAGAATCTGACGAAACAAAATCAAATATTTTCCTATTAAAGAGAAAATTACTTTCTTGAGTTGCAGGAAGGTAAGCAAATCTAAAATGCCTTTAACCTCCTAAAATGTGGAAATCTCTGTGTTACCATTTAGGCTAATGTAATCGAAAGCTTAATTTCCGCTGTACGCCAAACCATGACAAATTACGTTTAATTTTGGAAGTTCAGTCCAGACAATATGCCAACCAAATGTGCCACACGCTCTGTTTGTATCTTATTATCTCTCACCTTTAGGTACGATTTGTAGGGGGGAAAATAAATAAATGTGGTAGCCAAGAGGGAAAAATGCTTTAGTACTTTCAGAGACTAAAAGTTAGTGTATGAAATTTATGGCTTATATTCTTAAAAGGATTTGCCAAAATTGTTGTGTGTTTAATAAATATACAGGGGGGCCCAAACACAAAATTCTTCAGATTTTCAAAAAAAAATGTATTGCATTAAAAAAAATTGTGCTCTTTTGCGCTTAAAATGACGTTAAAGCATGTTTTTATATTATTTACAACAGGAGATATTAATTTTTGTTTTACAACATTCCAATAGTAGTCAATGTGTGTTTAAACCTATAAATATGTTATTCCGCATAATGGGTTTTTTCATCATTTCTCGTCTTTAAATTGTTATAAGTCAAGAACCGTTAAAAATAAATAGTTCAAACTTGGAACTTGTCTTTTTCAATTATATTACTTTAATTTTGATACAGCAAAATCTACAGCCGTATCTTTCTCGAGTGACCTTACGTCCCTAACCTAAATCGTTTCCCTGGAGCGGAATGGGTGGGGCAGAATGGGGTACTACCCCATTCTGCCCCTACCCCATTCTGCACTGCAATATTTTAAACTAAGAGATCGTTTTTGGTACGTCCTTAATTTTTTTCTTTCGATTTCAGGTGGTTCGAGATCATAAGAAAAAAACAAATAGGCAATCATGGTCTACTGAGGCAATGAACAATGCTATCGAGGCAGTTATTTCTGGAAAATCTGGGTATTTGAAGGCTTCAAACCAATTTGATGTTCCCCAGTCTACTCTGGAAAGATAGTTTAAAAAAAGAAAGGAAAACCCTGACTACAAGATCGATAAAACTGCTGGAAAATTTAAAAACGTATTTGTAGAAGAGCAGGAACTTGTGCTCGTTAACTACTTGAAAACTATAGAGGCTAGGTTATTCGGTCTAACAATGAAGGACTTGCGTAGCTTAGCTTATCAGTTGGCAGTAATAAATGCAGGGCCTTTTTATTGAATGGGAAAATCGGGCAAATCGGGACCCCTGATGCTAGGGGGCCCCAAAACTGTCCTCTTTAACCCTTCACTGCACGGTGTGCCATATGTGGTACATACCAATAAAACACTTGTATTTTCCTATGGATCTTAAATATAGGTGATCTGAGCTTTGTGCCACATCTGTAACATTTAAACAAAGAGTTTCATGCCTGTTTTTCTCACTAGATGGCAGTACCTCACTACCTGTTAGATTTTCATTTCCTAAAAAAACTTTGAGCCTGCATAGTGCACAACGGTAGAGTTTGCTTCAACTTTTTCACCAGAAAATCTTGAAAGTATCACAATGTAAAATTTTATTCATTTAAATATATCATTTATTTGTTATTTAGGCTGCTTTAAAACTAAAATAGTTCTGTACATCAGCTTGAAATCTCGATTTTGTGTTTGTGCCATATCTGGAACAATGAGCATAGAACCCATAATATATTCGAATGAAAAATGGTGCGCAAAGGGCTAACTCAAGAGAAAATCTATGCAATATTATTTGCATCTGATACTGATGATGAATCTCTTGGACTTTCTGATGATAGTTGGGAAGATTCAACATATATCCCAGCAAAAATTTAATTCAAAGATACTATTTCTTCATCTGAATCAGACATTGACAGCACGACACCAACAAATGTGACCCTAGTTCATTCCTAGAGGCATGAATGTCCATGATAGACTATTCAAAGTCAGGCCTTTAATAGAGAATGTCAGAAAACGATTTATGAAAGTTGCTATGGAGGAGTGTTTACCAATAGATGAACAAATTTGCGCAACAAAGTCTCGAAGCATTTTGAAGCAATATAAGCGTAAGAAACCACATAAGTGGGGCTTTAAATTTTTTGTTTTATGTTTTATAAGTGGTTTTGCCTATGAGTTTGAATTCTATAGTGACCAGGAGAATAGTGCCACACGGCCGCCTAATGAGCCAGATTTAGGGTCTGCATCAAATGTTGCTGTGCGTCTCAGTAGGTCGATTCCACGAATTAAAACCATAAGTTGTTTTTTGATAACTACTTCAATTTATTACCCTTACTTGAATTTTTATCACAGAAATGAATACTTTCATTGGGCACAATGAGACGCAATAGAATTCCTAATTGTCAGCTTCCTTTGGAATCTGAGATTAAAAAAGAAAAACGGGGATATAGTTTAGAACAAGTAGCTCTCATTAACAGTACAGACATATCATGTGTTACATGGTTGGATAATAAGCAAGTAAATTTCTTGTCAACATTTGTCGGGAGCCTCCCTATGGAAAATATTTCGCGATTCGATAAAAAGTTGTCAAAAGACTGATATACCTCGTCCTTTTGTAGTGAAGCAATATAATAAACACATGGGTGGGGTAGACTTACTAGACAACCATTAGGAAGATATAGAAATAAAATGAGATCTAAAAAGTGCTACTTTCGAGTTTTCTAGCATCTACTGGATGTTGTTATGATAAATTCATGGATCTTATATAAAAAAATGAAAGAAAATAATCAATTATCAAATATTCCTTTGGCTAAATTCAGGGAAGAGGTTGCAATCTGCCTTTGTAAGATTGGAAGCGAAAGACCAAATACTAAAAGAGGTCGCCCAAGTATGTCTGAAGTAGAAAGGGGAATTATTGCCAAGAAACATAAAGGTCCTGTAACAGCAATGCCAGTCAAAGATGTGAGATTAGATGGAGTACGACATTGGCCGGAATATAGGGAAAACAGACAGCAATGCAAACTTCCAAACTGTACTCGCAAAACTTTCATAAAGTGTTCAAAGTGTGGAGTAGCTTTATGCATAAATCGAGAAAGAAATTGTTACTCTGAATTTCACGAGAAATGAACTTAATAGAACTTTTTTCCTCTTAAAACAATTATTTTACATTCCTTATAAGGAGTTTCTTTTGATTTGCTTTCTGATGATGCTTTATAGTATTGTAAAAGGATTTTCTATACATCTTTTTCTTTCATATCTTTTTAGAATCTGTATTTTGAAATTTGTAACATTAAATTTTACCTTTTGTAAATTTTAAATACCTGCTAAAGCATTTGAATATATATTTTACTATATTTGTATATCTAATATACAAGTATTCTGGGTTTTGTGCCACATCTGGTTCAAAGAGGGAAATAGCTAATGTGTGCTTTGGGACACATATGGCACATACCATCAAAATCCTTATTTTAAAAGAAATTATGAAGTCTGAATTTTTTCATCATTTTTCCCGTATTTGTGACTATCTAAAGACATCAAATTATTTTTTTCATAAAGAAAGGAAAAATCGTGCAGTGAAGGGATAACGTGCAAAATCTCTATAACAATGTTTCTCAACACTAAAATAGATAGGGTGCCAGATAAGTGAAAGTTTTTAATTTCTCTTTCTGCTTTAGGAAAAATGTTAAAGTATCAGATTGTATCAGTTGTACAGCAGAAGGTGAAAGGTTTTTTCAATTTGATGTGAAACATTTTATGAATACTTCATCTTATCAGCCATACACTGTAATAGCAAATATAGGACTCGCATGCCGGCTTGTTTGGTTTAAATTGTTATTTGAACCCAAACTTTAAATCAAATGATTTTTTTTTAAATCTTGATTTTTAACAACTTTTCCTCACACGCTTGGTGTATGTATCTAGTACTTCTAATAGTAGAGTCCATGGATAATTCTTATTTTTATAAATGTTCGTAAGGGGGCCCCCAAAAATAGCATCTGCCCATGGACCCCCAATGTTCATAATCGGGGCCTGGATATGACATTGGTCATAGATTTAAAAATGGAATCGCAGGCCAAGATTGGGTCTATGGATTCCTTAAGAGACATCCTACTTTATCTGTTCGCAAAGCCGAAGCAACATCTGGTGCAAGAGCCATGAGCTTTAATAAAGTAGCTGTCGATAGATAATTTTCGTTGCTAACGAACTTACTCGACAAGCACAAACTAACGGCTTCTCAAATATTTAATTGCGATGAAACGGACATTTCAATGAACCCTAAAAACCAATCAAATATCACAGCTTCCAAGGGGAAACGTCAAGTCGGATCATTAACATCCGCAGAAAGGGGCGAAACTGTAACCTGCCTCATTTGTATGTCGGCAAACGGAGCTTACATGCCCCGTTGCTCATTTTTCCTCGTAAGAAGAAGCAGAAAGAATTTGAGTTAGGATTGCCACCAGGAGGTTGCGCTGAGGTGCACAGCAGTGGATGGATGAATGCTGATTCATTTCTCGTATGGTTTCGAAAATATGAGGAATTTTTTAAAGCATCAAGAGACTTTCCGGTTCTTCTTATATTAGATAGCCACTCAACACATACAAAGAACCTTGAGGTTATAGATTACGCGAGGGAGAGTGGCGTTTCGTTGCTATGTCTACCACCACATTGCTCTCACAGTATCGAATTTATGACGAACTACTACAAATGGACGACAACGGAGATTGGGTTTTTTTGTTTATTGGTAACATCTAACAATTGTAAAAAATAAATAGAAAAATGTTTCCCCAGATAGGGATTCCAACGGGGGGTTACATGATCCTGTTTTACGAGAGCGAAGAGCGAATGAGAAGCGAAAACTTCTCCCTCTCTACGGGCGTCGTAGCGCCCCCTCGATACAATTTTCTACACACCCCACCGTGAACAAAATGTTCACCTCTAATTGCACAATATGTAGGGTATATAAACTACTTAATAAAATGTCACTAACACTCAAAATACAATACAATAATCAAATTTACATCAATACGAGAACAAATATTAATTTAAACTTACTAACAAAAAGAGACCTAAATTTATGTACACAGTTCTTCAAAACAAATTTAAAATTTTCATAATCTAAGAAAAGGTATTAAAGTATATACAAAACATTAATCATTTAATTTAAGAGGATATATAAGTTGTATGGGACGTTTATACTGGCCACTTGAAGTACGAACAAGACAAGATCTTACGTGTCCATCACGGCCTACGAAAACTTCATCGATGATACCTAAAAGCCAAAGTAATTTAGATTTCGCTGACCCTTCCAACAAGACCACATCACCTTCTTTTAAATTATCTTTAGGAGAAGGAACTATAAAATTATGGGCATTTCTTAATTGAAGCAGATAATTTTCCTTCCACTTACGCCAAATTTGCTTCAAAAGTCTAGATTGGTTTAATTTTCTGCGATTTAAATTTTCCTTTGTCGATAACTCATTGTTGAAAAGATCAGCAAAATGCACAGGATAACTATAATTTTGACCAGGAAACAAAAATTGAGCCGGAGTAAGAGGCTGTGGCTCATTTAAATCATTACTTACGTAGGTAAGTGGCCGATTATTTAAAACACATTCGATTTCTGTGAGGATAGTCATCATTTCTTCAAAAGATAATAAAGCCTTGCCTAGGATCTTTTTCAAAGGATCCTTAACACTTTTCATGAGCCTCTCATAAAATCCACCCCACCATGGGCCACTAGGAACAATACATTACCATGTTACGCCGTTAATAGCAACAAAATCCTTCAAATTTTTGTCTAGAATGATTTTTGAAAATTGTCCTAAAATGTCATTTGTGTTTTTGAATGTTTTGGCATTATCCGAAATGATGACTTCACAATATCCCCTTCGAGCCAGAAATCGTCTTAAAGACAAAATAAAACTTCTAGTTGACATGTCGGAAATGAGTTCAATATGAACTGCTCGTGTCACGCCACAGGTAAACAAAGCAATGTAGGCCTTACGAATGTCTTTATCTGATTTCAAATAAACAGGTCCTGTGAAATCGACCCCTGTAACTGAAAATGGCGGCCTTTCCAAAATCCTGTCCTTTGGCAGCTGAGCAGTTACCTGTCTCGCAGGTTTCAAAGTATACTTCCGACAAATCAAACATTTATTCAAAATTTTCCTTACCTCTTGTCTACCCTTCACAATCCAAAATTTTGTACGAATTTTTGCCAAAGTAGCTGATACCCCACCGTGTAAAATTTTGCCATGTTCTCTAATTATCAATAATTCTACAAATTTTGATTTAGGCAAAATAATAGGATGAATTTCATTCTCTGAGAATTCACCCTGCTCAATCCTTCCCTTTAAACGAAGTATTCCATTATTGTCTAAGAATGGGGCCAAGCTAAAAATTTTCGATTCGGTGGAAACTGGCTTGCCAGTTTTCAAACAATGCAATTCCGAAGGATAGACTAGAGATTGTTCAAATTTTATCCAATTATTTTCTGCAATTTCTAATTCAGTTGCAGTAAGTGGACCATTTTCATATTCTAAATGTTTCAATTTCGCGATAAAACGTTTAGTGTCTATTTTACGAGATATAAATTTCACAAGTTCTGTGGTGGAAAAGTATATCATATCACTATCTGGATCAATGATACATCATTCTGAACCTCCTCTCTCGGCTTCTTATCATTCTCGAGTTTAAAGCAAATGGCTTTGGAGTGACGACCCTTACAATAGCCACATGTTGGCCCCTTGCATCTTTTTACGAAACAGTTAATCTTACAACACATCAGACAACGTTTTTCACGGACTAGCTTATTTCTCCTTTCCTGGAGAGTCAAAATATCACACTCTGAGCTCCCCTGCTGTGAGTCATTGCAAAAAAGACACCTGCTAGAACTCGCGCTCTTCGATACATTGGCGTTAAGTTCCAAAGCTGACTTATTTGTGCGATTCGGCTGAGAGTTAGACCCCCTCTGAGTAGCAATGGGGAGAATTGAGGGGTGGATTGACCTTGGATTCGCTGAGCCTTCTCCCGAGCGAGAACCGCTTTGTACAAGAAGCTCATTAACTCTTGCAGATCATGACATTTCTCTGCACTGACTTTAGCAAATTCTAACGTTATATCATGTTGGAGATTTTTCAAGATTATGTTTGTCAAAAGAGTAGTGTATGTTTCGGAATCTATTCCCAGACTTTGCAAACACCGAATCTGTGTTTGACAATCGAAATACAAGTTACGCAAAGCCTGAACGTTAGAAGAATTTTTGACTGGTTTAATATTAAGCAAATTTGAGATGTGCGAGTTTATTAAAATATCCCTTTGGCCAAAAGTTTCAGAAATCAACTTGATTGCTTGCGCGTAATTTTCTTTATTAATTGAAAACCATTTTATGCTGCAGAGAGCCTTCCCGCCTAACATGGACTTTAAATTGCAAAATTTATCAACTTCATTTAAATTTGAGTTATTGTGGATTGAATTTTCAAATTGATTCCAGAATTCAAGAAATTCGGACGGCTCTCCATAGAATTTTGCAATAGACAATTTGGGAAGTTTAGCAGTAATTTCTACACGAATTTTCGATGGTAACGAATTTTCGGTGGTTCTATGTTCAGTGGTAGAATTTAAGTTTAACGATTTAATTTTATTTTGCAATTTAATTTTTGCAGAAATTACCTTTTCACAATATTCATCTACAGTTAAAACTTCAGCCCTTATTTCAGCCTCATTATTAATTAGTTTATCTATCTCATCATTTAACATACTCAAAATTTCACTTTTTCTAATTAACTGTTCAAACAAAGACTCACAGACATCAGGATTCAGATCCGGTTCTTACAAATAATTATCAATTTTGTCAATTATCTTTGTTAATTGTTCTCTATGAACATCCCGTTTGGTTTTGAGCTTTATCAATTTCGACATTTTGACAATCGCTAACACAAAACAACAAATATTACAAAATCAACCTCAACTACAACAATTTCTAACACAATTACTACAACAATTAAACGAAACCAAACTAACGAAAACAGAATGGCAAAGTCAACAAAATAACTAACGACAATTAAAAAAAATGTCACAATAAACCAATTCAACAAAACTTTCAACAAAAATTTCAACAAAAATTTCTCACCCAAAACGACGACTTGAACACACTTCGAAAACGAACCGATGAGCACAAAAAGTCCAATTACGACAGTCACGATTCTACAAAAATGCACTATGTCCACAACGAATTTTTAAGGTGGAACGACAACAAATGTTCTTGACACTATTTAGTAGTAGAAAGCGACTTCCATAGTTGACTACGAATTTCCCGCCTTAGATGCACCACTATCGAATTTTTGACGAACTACTACAAATGGACGACAACGGAGATTGGGCTTTTTTGTTTATTGGTAACATCTAACAATTGTAAAAAATAAATAGAAAAATGTTTCCCCAGATAGGGATTTCAACGGGGGGTTACATGACCCTGTTTTACGAGAGCGAGGAACGAACTGAGAAGCGAAAACTTCTCCCTCTCTACGGGCGTCGCAGCGCCCCCTCGATACAATTTTCTACACACAGACCTTAGCCACACGGTGTTTGTTTTATAAACCCTTTAAGTCTTCATTACAGCAATGAGCTTTGAAAATTGCTATGAAGCAACCCAGGGAACGTCGTCCCTGAATTTTAACTATCTTTGAAATTTCAACGCTTTTTGGATCAGCTTTTATCCAAAGCGCAACAATGAAAACTGCTTTTAATGGTTTCCAAGCTACAGGAATATGGTCAACTGACCCATCGATATTCACCGACGCAGATTTTCTCCCAGCAGGCACAACTGACATCGGACTTGGTAGGCCTTCAATTGAAAGCCTACCAAGTCCGATGATAACATCCGGAGCTGAACAATTGGAATTGCCTTCGCCTAGCACACCAGTTAAAAAACACATGCAAATCAGGTTGGATGATAAAGATGGTGAGGTTTCAGCCAACTCTAATGATGACACGCCGGTTAAGAAGGTCCTATTTGATGACGCTAATTGTGCCACTCCTGGCTGCTCTTGGATGACAATTGACAACAGGGCCTCTTCATTTCATGTATCACCTGAAATTCCAATGCCTATTTCAAAAGTGCGAAGAAGAAAGCGCGAAGACGAAGAGGAAAAGGGGGAAGACCGCTGTCTTAATAGATTCCCTATACAAAAAAGAGATAGAAGCCACTATTAAGGAAAAAGAAGAAAAGAACTTTGCTAAAGAAGAAAGAGCAAGGATAAAAATATTTAAGAAAAAAAATAAAATTTAGAATGGAAAAAAAAAACAAGGGAAAATGCCTGAAGATAAATGGAAAAAATAAGGAGCTGAAAAGAGAGCCCGAAAATATGGGTGTTTCTATTGCGGTGAATTTTACTCAAAATCAGTTGAAGGTTGGGTCGCTTGTTCCATGTGCAAAAAATGGGCACAAAATTCCTGTGCGGCAATAGATAGCGAAGATGACGAGGCTGTCCTAGTGTGTGAATTTTGTGAATAGGCTTAAGAAAATGACACAAACAATGAAAACCGTAACCTTAACTAAACCTTTATAATCACTTAAAACTAAATAAATGTAGAGGAAACTTATTTTTTCAGTATTTCCACTAGTTTATATGTTTTTATAATTAATTGTCCTTACCACCCATTTCTACCCCGTGCCCGGAGCAGAAAGGGGCAAATGACATAATTTTTTGTAATTGAAAAAAAATATTGTTCTTTTAATTTCTTACAATATTATTGTATGTTTATGATTATGACATTATAATGTATTCATAGAAAAGATTTCAACTCTCTTAGTTAACCCTTTAGTATTTTAAAACACATTTCCAACTTCGTACCCCGTTCTACCCCAGGTTCTCCTACATAATTTTTTTTTTAAATTAATATTTTAAAAAACGCTGAATCAAATTTAAAACTTATATATTTCAGATTAATTAAATAAAATTTTTTTCAAATTCGATAAATAATATTTCGAGTTATAACGATTTTAATTTACCCCACTTTTTTAAAACAATTTTAATTTTAAAATTTTTAAAGAGTTTATGAGAAGTATTATGATATGATTTTGGTTACAAATTATATGGTTAACCATCACAAAAAATTCTAAATTTATCTCAATAAATAAAAAAAATTAAAATGCGTCCTGGACCCCTTAAGTATAACTAATTAGTTTTCTCGATTCGGTAAATGATAACATTTATTATAATTATTTTATTTTTCAATTTAGATAGAGGAACAATATACCATATTGTGTTTCACTAGTGCAATTACGGAATATGATATAATTTTTAATGAAGGAAGAAAATTGTTACTTTCACATTACATAGATCGAGTCTGAATTTGTAGGAAAATTTTGCGCCTTCAAAATTGAACGCACTAATGGAAACATCGCAAAAGCAGTCCAGCTTTAATTTAATTTGTTATCTTTCCCACGAAATAAATGTATGACAAAACAATAGAGTATATTTAGGGATTCGAATTGGGAATAGTATAGTAACAGTCATAAATGTATTTTACATATATGTTAAAATGTTATATTTTTATAAATTTATGAATAGGTGTATTTTATTTATTTTTATGTAGAGTATATTTTACGATATAAATATTTCATTATCACTTTCACTACAGTTCAAGTATTTTCAATCTATTTACGGCATGTAAATTTCTGTTGAATAGTTATGAAATCAATTGCTTATATAAGTGGTCGAGATAATTTTCAAGAACCAACGTAACGGTGTCTTTCTGCCGGATAAAAAGAAACTGACAGTGTGCTGCATTGATTCTACTTATTTCCATCCAATTGGACTAGAAATCAATTTCCCAGAAAATGATTTGGAGGATTAGGAATCAATTAGTTTGAGCTAGTATGTACAGATAGGTGATATAATTTCAAATTAGGGTGTTTTGTCGTCGAAGAATTGTGTAGGTATGAATGGAAGACCATGTGAAATTTTGCTCATCCATTATAAAATATACACTGAAATTAAAGAGCGATGAATTTTAGTTTTTTTAAAAATTTTATTCGTACTTTTCATTTCTTTCCTTAAAAAACTATGACAACTCTAATTTTGTTATTTCTTTACTAGTGCATCTAAGAAATACTTTTTAAATAAGAAAATAAATTTATGCAACATATGTTTGATATAACTAAAATTTTAAGCTTTATATGTGTATATATATAGTACGCTTGTATGTAGCCGTTTCTTTAGATATAAGCAATTGATAGTTATTTCAATTTATATTTATGTCAGAATATTGTTGTTGCCATACCATATAGACTCGATATACAAGGGAAAAATATTTTCTTTCAATTCAGCATAATTTATGAATAAAATTTTGACTGGATGTTAAATCTTTACAAATAAGTATGCATGAAATAAACTTTTTCTTTATTTTTTCCTTTCTTAGGATGGTCGGATATTATAAAGTTTTAAAAAGTGTATTCAATTACTTGATATAGATATTATTCCACACCAAGAAATTCGAAAATAATGCCTAAAAACGAGCATAAAATATTATGTTTATTTTCTTTCTAAACTTATGAAGAAAACAAACCAGCAAGAACTATGAAATGTAATATATTTTTCAAAAAATACTCACAGTAATTTAATCGTCTAAAACATTCTTGAAGACCTAAAAATTCTATATCTCAAAAAAACATCTTTTAAAATTATACGAAAAAGTTTGAGAAGTTAAAAATATTGATCATAGATAAGAGTATTACTTTAGGTATTTTGTTTTATGGTAGATTTATTTACAATAGTTAATGGCAATTTACAATAGTTAGGACATTGATAAATATTTTTCTATAAGTTGGAATAAAAATGTCAATTTTTTTATAGGTTAAGTTTCAATAACTAAAACTGTTTTCAATATTTTTTTTAATTATTGAGAACCTTGTTGAAACATATATTTATTTATTTATCTTGTCATGACTTTTCTTTATAGGGTTGGAAGTAAAGGAAACTTTTGCTAAAACTTCTAGAATAAATCTTGCTAAACTTTACTATCAGAGGTTATATACAAATTTTTTTTGCATATTTTCAGCTGTCAGTTTCTCATGTGATGTCTGTCTGTGATTTTATTTTGTTTTGTATATTTAAACATTTAGATATAAATATCTTTCATTATTAAATCTTATATCCTCTAATCTGTGTGTGTTTTTCTTACAAAACTGTTTCTAAATCTCTATAAATTGTAAATAAAGGATCAATTTATAAAAAATTAAAAAAAATAAAAAAAAATAAAAAATTTAAAAAAAAAGATTTTTTTTTTCAAATTAAATTAAATCTTACTTCACATTCTTAATTTACCGAATTAAATTTACTATATTTATGAAACACGTTAACGCATATAATTTCGCTTAATGTATGTGTTACCTTTGTGATCCAAAGTGACGTATGTATGAATCATTTCAAACTGGAAAAATTCAAAAATTTCGAATTTTCTTGAAAATGTATATTTAAGTTACATAATTAGTTAGATCTTTAAAACAAGACCAGGGGAGAAGTTTCTGTGGATCTATATTACAAAATTACGATTTTCTGAGGATGAAGCATTTTAATGTAACTCTTTCTTTTTTCGAAATAGGAAATTATATTACTGTAAATGTCATAGATTAAAAACTGAAGGTTACTTTTTTTATAATTTTTTTACCGTTAGGTATAGGAGACATTTGAATCGATATGTATGAATTAAATTTTTTTTTCTAAGAAAAGTATGCGCACTACAAAATATCGAAATTTTATATACTACTTTTAAATAGAAATTTTTAAATATTGTTTATTAAAATTACTAATCTTGCAACTCAACTGTTAATTAAATGCCATTTTGCAATACCTCAGAGTTTTTAAGGGTTTTCAGAGAATTTTTAAAGCATTCTCTAAAAAGCGTGTTTATAAATGGAAGCAAAATCAATATCATAGCTCGATAAAATTCTTCTGCTGCTTGAAACTGACAAGACTGTTTGAAGCTTTATTTTAATGCACAGGCTTGGATTATTTCAAGGCAATATCAATCGACGCAAAAAGTATTTTCTTTACAGTTTTTGTAAGGAATGATCCATAGACTTGTATGGTATTATTTTAAACATGAGATTATCAGTTTAACTTTTTGAACTAAAAATTTTAGGTGGGATAAATATGATTTCAGCTTTGCTGAAAATTATTAATTTTCTTTTTAAAATTAGAAAATGAAAAATGTTACTCTTTAGTTATGAACTTATCTCTTTCGCCTGTAATGTCGTTTCATTGCGAAAATTTTTGAGAATATATGAGAAAACATGAGAATGCATGAATGAATACTACATGAGAAAATACAGTTACCTTCGTCAAATACATGCATTTCATCAATAAGTACAACCCGATAAGAATGTATTATAACAATGTGCCCTTCACGCATACAAAATCAAATTATTGATCAAGAAATTTTAACGTTCCGATAAAGCATATTGCTCTATATACTACGAGTCACCGTACAAAATTTAAAAAAATGTATTTAATGTATAAACAAACAATTAAATTACATTGTTAATTATGCTAAAATTTACACTTTTGTGTTTTACATTAATAATAAGGAAATCTATTATATTTATAATTTTTACTTATTTTTTTAAACATTGAGTTTACTTTTAAAAGAGGTAACCGTATTATTTATTTTGTACTCCCGGAGTAAAAAAGAAAAAAAGAGAAGATGGCCGTTACAAACAGATTTCAACATTTGTAAATTCTTATTTATATAGAGTATATGGCAATTTTTATTTATATTACGCCACAAGCCTAATTGTTTCACCTTAGGTACTGCTAGAGGTTTACATTCCTATAAGATGTATCATACTCATATGGAAACATGTCACAAGTAGATCAATTACAGGGTGGAAAATTGGGCTACCAAGTTATGATATGTTTTCACGGTTTGTGTCTATACAGAGTCTCGCCAATTCCTTTGTTAAAAATATGCTTATAGTTTAATTCAAAATCACTTTTCTAAAACTATTGCAAAATAATAATCTGATTTCTTATCATTTACAGAAATTATATGATCGCGGACACTCTGTTATGACTGGTCGAAAATGATATTAAATAGAGAATAAAAATTGTAAAATAATAGATGCTAACGCTTATATGCATATAATATTATTATATTTGGAATTAAAATGAAGGAAAATTTTCCTCAACATAAAAGTTAAATATTACGCTTCGTAATATAAAATATTGGATTCGTATTTCACTTATCTCTTTCAGAGGTGCCGTTTGCCCAGTGCAAACGCCCAAATCTTGTCTTTCTTTCACTTGCATTCAATGTAATCCAGTTAAATGAGTAGAAAAATTGAAAAATTTTCAAGATTCTTTAGGTTAAAAAAATCGGGAAAAAAATCTGCACCGTGCAAACGGAGGAGGTTGTTGCCCTTGAAAGTCTTAAAGAATAGAAAAGTACCTCTATTCAAAATTTTTGAACAGTATTTGAAAACATGAAAAGAATGATATATTTAAAAAAATATATGTATGCATATGGAAAATATTTTACTTAATGATGCATTTATCTTATACTTGACTGAAAATATTATAAAATAATGCATAGATTGCTCTTAAATATTGTATGATATGTACGATTCTCATTATACAACTACTAATGAAAGAAGTTTTAAATTTCAATCTGCACGAGCAAAATTCTCAGTTACTCCACTTCTTTCATCCATAATATCAAAGTAAGTAAATATCCAGTTCCATTTGTCAAGCAGGCTAAATAATTACATGTACAATAAAAAAGACTTGAGTCTTACCGCACTGTATTCATTTTCTTTATTTTTTAATATTAATGCTTACATAGTTACTTGAGGTAATTAAACCAGTAAGCACTGTTATATGAAAGGCAACGTCTAAATATAATCTAACGTATTTTTAAGTACATTACTTCTCTCAATTGATGTGCAGTTTAATTTTTTTTTAAATCTACATTCGTATAGATTTTACGATAATGTCCCGAAAAAGGGAGACTTGGCGCATAATGAGGGTAGTGCTTGTTTCATGCGCCTATGAACATCCAAGCCGTATGTTACGCTACATTTAAGGAAGTAATCATTTAAAACCTCTTGAAACGACTATTACATATTGTTTATAGAAATATATAGATAAATAAATAAATATATATATATATATATATATATATATATATATATATATATATATATATATATATATATATATATATATATATATATATATATGTATATATATGTATATATATATATATATATATATATGTATATATATATATATATATATATATATATATATATATATATATATATATATATATGTATATATATATATATATATATATATATATATATATATATATATATATATATATATATATATATATATATATATATATATATATATATATATATATATATATCATTGTCATTTTCTATCGTGTATAAAATTTTCCTGAGGCAGAATATGATATCCACTAAATAAGATGATTCCGATAAATTTCTGTATATCCATTTCGGAAAATGAAAATGCATTGTTATTATTTAGCAGAGCATACATTGAAATTTCTTCGTTAACATGTTTCATGATCTCCGTGTCAAAGTAAATTTCGAAAACTTCATACGGAGATTTCATTGCCAATGCAGACCGGGTCTGTTCAAGTGTTGACATTTCTTCGGATTCAATTGCCAAGATTTGATTTGCTTTTCTCCAATTTAATAGTTTCTTTTTGGCTCTCTTTTCGTTCAATTTGTCTCCTTCCTTACTTGTATCGTCATCTGAAGTATCATTTGTAATGCATCTTTTTCTCTTCTTACGTTTATTTTCTTTTTCTCAAGATTTCTACCTTCCGGTGATTTGACTTTTAGTTCAACTTGTCCAGAAACATCCACTGAAATCATTTCACCGAAATCATTATCTGTCATATTTTCTTCATAAGTTACCTTACCAGGATCGGAAAATAAACAGATATGGCCACTTTTATCTTAGTATCCATTAGAGTCCAAAGATTGCATATCTAAAGTCATAATCTAAAGCTTCTTGAATTTTCAAAAAAAATTTAGCCATTTTTTAAGATGCAAAGGTAGTTTAGAATAAACCTGTCGTTATGAAAATGGGTCTGGGTAACACCTGACTCCCTATTCTTCACAGAAATAGGTATAAAGATAATGAATCAATAGTAACAAATAAGTAGTCCTTATGGTAGACAAGTGAAGTGATATCCAGATGGTTAAATGGTTCTAAGTCTTCCAGTGTGGGACATTTCAAAATAAGTGCTTAGAAAACAGTGCTAAAGTACTTCAATGGATTTCCACTTGAAATGCTAGATTCACAGTGTTATTCCTATTTATTTTTCGCAAAAAGCAAGTCACTCACATATATATTTTTTCTGATTTTTTTTTTTACTAATGTAAGTCGAATTTGTCAATTTTGCACACACTCACATGACTGTAATATAAAGAAATTTTAAAGTTTTTGTCTGAAAAAAAATCTCATTATACTTTGTATCTTTAAAATACAAAAAAAGATATTTGTATAAATATTAATATCACGTTGAGGAAAAAAAAATTATAATTGAAGGATCCCAAAATGGGAGAGTTGGCGCTAAATGGGAACTCATATTGCATGATTGTTTTTGTTCATAATAGTAGTTATAATTATTCTATTTTTCAAGTATATTTGAATTTGATTAAAAATATTCACCTATTCCATTTCATCTCCTAAAGACTTATCATATACTATAGAAAATTTGGGTTGAAGAATAATAGAAATTGATACATGGGTAAATTTGTAATGAAATAAATAATTATTTCGGAATTAAAACTAACTTATCCTAATAGATAATCTTTTCCTACATTGATTTCCTTTTCTTGATTTACCTAATGAAATGTTGCAGGGAATTTGGTATGTTCTCTTTATAATGTATAACTAGATGTAAACATTTCATTAAGAAAATCATGTAATATTACAAAAAGAAAAAAAATACAATGAATTAAAAGTCTTTACGTTCGTATTTCTATATAAATCTCATTACTGCCTGAATCTACAACGGCTATCTGAGATATATCTTGAGGAACTTCAATGATTTCAAATGCAATTTCTAACCAAAATGCTTGAAATATGCAACAGCTGCATGGCAAGCATCATAGCTTAAATTGTTCAGTTTACAATTCACGGTACTCCGTAATGAAATTAAAATACATCCATATTGAGCTTCAACTGTTTAAACGCATACGTTGAAATTAATTGAATTGCTAGAATATTTAACTAATAGTATACCAAAAAGCTTATAGTATAATTTTAAAAAAATAAAATTGTCATACATTATCAAAGGAACAAAAACATTTTTAAAAGAGTGTCGAAAGATAAATTTTCAAAACTATTTATATTTTCTGTTGCATAATGTAATTTTTTTCAAATTTTAGTCTAGCTCTTTGTTTGCAGGATATTTACCATGAAAACATACGTCGTACATCATTCTTGAAATAATAATTGTAGCTGAAAATTATTTCCCATAAGGAATAAATCCAAGATAGACTTATAATTCAAAAATCCCTTTTTAATTCTTTATACATTTTTTTATTGTATGCTTGCGAGCAGTTTGGGTGGAGATATATATCTCAATTTCAAAATCACAATATATCAGAAACTGTGAAACTATCAACATTAAAACCAAAATTAAATGTTTGGCAATAATTATATTTTGAATTAGAGGAATTTCATGTAACTCATTATCAAACTTTAAGAATTTGTTCAATTATTCTACAGCTGATTATTAATATTACTTTACATTAAGTATATTTTGTTCAAAATAATAATCGCAGAAATGCTTTGTCGCAGACTCGAATATTATTGTATCTATTGCTTCTTCTAGCATATCATGTTAAATTTAAAGTTCTAATTAATAGTTAAGTGTTTATTGCTTAGTTAAGAAGATTAATTTTAAGCTTTCAGTATTAGAATTCAGTAATTAGGACGTTTAATTACAATTTTCCTTTATACTTCTCAATAATGATTTAAATATTTTCACGATCATCTACTTATTACTGCTACTAGTACAAATAACGGCGATGAGTTTCCAAATATTCTTATTCATTTAATTAAAATATATCTTTGTTTCATTTTTTGCAGCAATAGCTTACATGTATCATCTAGAATTCCAATACTCGTTTACCGTAAATTTTCGATTCGATTTTTACTTATTTTTTAATTAAAATGTCATCGATTCTCATTTTTGTGTTTTAATAATTGCCGCTTACTTTCTGTCAAGAATTTTCAAAGCGATTTTGTTGAAGCTCTTCAAATGTTAACTTATACTCATATTTCAGCTGTGAAAGTTTTTATAATACTGTCTGTTTTTCTCCTTATTATGAGAAACTGGATTATTTACCTTTGTTTATTGTTTTTTACCCTAGAAAATACAGTAATGGCTTACTCATTAGCAAGCCATAACTTCTGTATAATGACACATGAATTTATTTTGAAGTCTTTTGTAATTTTTTAATATAACGTAAATTATTTTTTTTAATTGACTTTATTTTTTTAAAATTATTATTTTTAAGTGACGAGATTTATCTGTTAATTGAACTAGAAACAGAGCTTATATTTCTGTCCTTGTAAAAGTAAAGTACGTATAGGTATTATTTTAATCGATTTTATAACATTTCTTTACATCCGACGCATTTAAGACATCTCATTCTGCCATCCTCTATGAAAGGTTGTGTAAAGGATAAAATTTCATGTCTTTTCATATAAAAGTTACTTATTATTATCATTTAAATAAATAATGGCCTTCATGCGAATTTCTTACTCGATATCTTCCCGCGTGGAAACTAATAATTTATTAAAGTTAACACGCCTAATAAAATTATTCGATTTGATGCTTAATAGCTCTCGACAGGATAGAAATGTGCACTTTGAAAATTGGATCTTTCAACAGTCTCCACTTTTCTATTTTCATTTATATATCGATCAAACTAAATAGCTCAATGAGGTCGCACAGTTTGCTTGGAAGATTTTGCGCTACATTTACTTTCACAGAATGTTTCAATTTCATTTGAAATTGCCGATGTTTTGGTAAATTTCAGCATTCTAATGCACTCGGACTTTAGATGTGATAATGTTAATGAATGGAAAATGTAATTAATATTTTTTCCCTTAAAAGATTTTCAGGAATGCAGTTTTCTGAAAATATGATATTACATTAAGAGAGAATAAGTACAATGCACCAGATTCTCTGAAATCGCTGGGATTATCTAGAGGACTTGGAGATGAAATTTTAATTTAAATTTAAAATAACACGCAAAGTTCATTTTTCTTAAAATTCATTACGTTTTTGTTAAGGATCAAGCAATTTCATTATATGTGCAACTAAATAAAGTGAATTTATTTGGTCCCGTGCTTAATAAAAACCGCGAAATTTAATTCAAGGAATTAAATAATAAAGCTTCATTTTTGAAAATCCTTAGATACCGTCAAATAATAACTTTTATAATAATAAAGAAAAATAATTGCCATTTTCCATTATTAACACTAGAAAGACCGCATCCGATATTTCGACGGCTTTGGACATACTATTGAGCACTATGTCTGTATTTATGTCCTTAGGTTTCTTTAATTTTATGACGTTTTTCTTATTTTACATGAAATATGCACACACATTTACAAAATTACATTCGATTGTAAAGAGAAGAAGAAAATGTGTTGTATACCTACTAAGAATGACAGTCGTCAATTTGACGGCAATATAGAAAACAGGCATAAATATTTAAAATAGTACCGGAAAAAATTTAGTTACTTCTCGTCTTTTTGCCCTTTTGCAAATAACAGAAATGTTGGCTCTTCGGAAATATTGGTGTTGAAAAATAAGGACTGCACAAACTATTCATATAATTTTATGGACAAACCCTATCAGGTTGTTAGCTCGGCATATCTGCATAAAAATATATCTAAATATGTACTAATTTATTATATATTGGCATGAAATAGTCTAGAATTTAAAGTGTTTAAATGTTTAAAAAATCAAGCATTAAATATTTTAAATTCTTGATTTTATTTTTAACCGTCAAAATGACGACGTTCAGTATTTTTAGTAAGAAAAAAAATTCCCGTATTTCTAGTGTTAAATATGCGCAAAAGTATCATGCAATATAGACCTATAATAAACTATTAAACATCAAAACATATATTCTGGCATGAGTGTTGCAATGGACGCTTGGACCGATAATTCAGATTGATCAAAAACACATCAAATGTGGTAAAATGTGAAACGCTAGTAAAAAATATGATTTATCAAATGCATGCGACCGATACCATGACTGGTCGGGTTAGAAACCCACATATTAAATGTTTGCGTCAAAAGATGGATGATATACTTGTATATCAGGAATGGTACTTACAAAATAAGAATCTCTCAAATCGCTGAGGTGGTCCAGATGCTTAGGACAAAGAGAAGAAGAATGTGCTTACAAACTGTAGTAACATAATTTTCAAGGACGAAAGATGTTTCTTACCGTATCATTTTTCTCGAAATTAGTAAACAGTTCCATGAAATATCTTCAAAGTTCACCTCGTTTTACAAAATAAAAAGATTAAAATGAATAATTTTCTTTTGAATACAATATTATACATTGTGGCGTTTGAAAATCCTATCCCGCTGCTTTTTAAATAATACACAAAGCCTTGAATTCCACAAACGCAAAAAATTGGAGCAATTCTGTTATTTGAATTATTTTTTTTCAACGTACTGAAAAAAACCTTGCCTGTATTAATGGGATTTTATTAAAAAAAGTAACCGAGAAATACATAAAAAATTGTACATATATTATTTTACGTTTATAATATTTACATTTTTTTATTTCGATGCATTGGATTTTTGATTTATAAAAGAAAAGGGATTTCAATAAGTTCTAATTAGAAAACGGTTTCCAAATATCGTTTATCTCTAGTACAGGATAATTTCAATATTTGAATCTCATACTTTAAGATCAATTAATTTCAATTGAAAAGATTAAATAAAAATATCTGATTTAAATTTTTCACACAAAAAATAACTAGAAAAAATTAAACGGTGAATCTATTATTTATATGAAAAGAGTATTGCATAATTCTTGCATAAGATTTTAGTCATATAGATATAAAGAAATATTTGAAAGGAATTTAAAGCAGGATTCAATATTTTCTTCGGTTAATGAAATACTAAGAATCATAAATGAGATTCATATTCGAATGAATATTCAATAGAAAAATAAAACCAACCACTATGCATTATTTTATTATTCTACTAATACTTTATAAGTACATTTTTCAAGCTCACATGTGAAGTCTGTTATGTATCAGTGTATTTTTGCAAAAAAAGTTTAGCATGAATAATGTTACTATAATTCATGATCTAGTGTCAGTATAACTTAGAGTTAAGATTTGACAGGTTCTATGTTTAGAATGTGAATGTATTTGTATCATTGTTATAAGTAATTGATACAATGTTTTATTTTTTCTAGGAATTTCATCTTCCATATTTGGAAAGTAAATACTCTGATGTATTTTATATTGATTATACAAGTTTCGTTTTAAGTTCATTGTGAATATAAACGGTAATCATGCACACACACACACACATATATATATATATATATATATATATATATATTTTTTTTTTATATATTTTATTTTTTTTATTTTTCTCAATGCAGCAGGCACTTATCTCTTGGTGGTAGGTACTTCTTGACATTCGCAAATGGATAACTCCTAAATATTGCTGGCTACTTTACTATGGGGGCTATTTGCGTGAGCTAGCATTGTTCCCTATGAGACGGACGATACGGAAATGACCAAGCCCACTGCTTAGCAGCTCATAACACAGACCACTACACCATGTGATCGGCTCAATTTATAATGTTAAATTGTGTCTTCAGGTATGTATCTGTCTCTGTGAATCAACTAATTAAATGTCATTTTTTGTCCAATATATGTTTCTAGTAGGTATATAGCATGAAAATCCTTGTGTTTTTAGAGTTACCTCATTTCTGCATGAATCTGTTTGGGCAAAGCGATATTTAAAATAATAAGCAAATATCGTTTTCTTGAAGTCCATTATATTTTCAATAAAGATCAAATGATTAGATTTTATGTGCAAATAAAAAAAAAGCCGAATTTCTTTTGTACCGTGGTTAAAAGTAGCAGCGAAATTTAAACGCAAAGAATAAAATGTTGATGTTTTATTTTTGAAAATTATAAGACATCATGAGAGAATATGTGTTATCATAATAAAAAATTATTATAATTAACATTTTTCATTGATCAATATATGTAAAAGTACCACGAGATGTAAACTATTAAACTTCATAACAGATTTGAGAATATTAGGAGATTATTTTCGTGCCGTTATACTGAGTGATAGGGAAAAAATATTCTATTTCTCGATCAGAATTCCAGCTTGAGAACACATGCTGAAGAGTAAATATAAGAAAGCAAAGTGAATATTGGTTTTTTTTGTGCGTTAGTTCCTTCGACAGCGAACGAAATTTGCTGTGTAACTAAAAAATTATATTTTTGTTACATGCAGATAATTTAAGATTCAGTGATGAATACCCGTTATTCTTTCAAACACACTAAATGATGCAATATTTATCCTTTTAACCCCGTAATCTAAAACGAGAAAGTTATAAAGTTTATATAAGTATTTTTTCTATGGTGCTTGAATTCAAAAACTTCTTCCATTAAATTCCTAAACGAGCTCGACTATTATACATAATTTATCCCAAGGAAGAAATGAAAATAATTATTTTATCTCAGCTCTGAAAGTCTAGTTTTGCTGTGTGCACAAATAAATAACATAGAAATATTGAAAATTTAAATAATCAATTTCAGACATTTCTTTTTATAAACAAATATTGGTGTCAAAATTTCTGTATGAGTATTTTCTTACAGATTCGAAAATAAAAAAAAAGTTTCTTAACTTTTCTTTTTCATTTATTTAAATTAGACATTTTTATTTGGCGGATTTTTCATTGACAGTTGCTCTAGTATGGTGAATTTATAGTATTTAAAGTGGAGTATTTAAATGGCTCGGCGACTAATTCATTAATAAATAAATAATGAAATATTTGGGAAATTTTACTTCTCATTCATTTTTAAAATCATGTTGAATAATCAATAAGACTCTAAAATAATAGCGTATATTTCAAAGACGAATACAGTTAGTTCTAGAAATGTAGAACCTTTTGAAGTAATTACCAAAGTAAAAAGAGTACTCCAATTCAAATGACATATGACATTATCATTTACAATTTTGCATCAATTATATATGTTCCAAAATCCTTGCAGGAATTTAAAAGCACAAAATTTTACTAAAAATAAAATAATTATATTCCAATTTTTGTAAGTGTCTGAAAGCAATAGATGGTTATAAATAAAGAATCGAATATTTATTATACCTTTCTTTATATTTTGTTAGGTTCAAAATGACTGATTTTCTATGAACTGAAAAAAAAAACATCAAATAAACCTAATGTGTTATAGCTAAAATATGAACATGAAACTATATCTAAAATTTTAAAATGTATATTAATAACTAATAATTGCCCTTTACAAATTTTATCCCCTAATTATAATTCCTATAAAGGGAAATTATTTATATTTGAATTTTAATAAATATTAAAGAGCACAGTGTAAAATTTAGCTTGTGTTTGGTTATTATTCAACATTAATGGATTTCCTTGTGAATTATTGACGCAGAGTGAGAGTAACTATACTGATTAATGTTCATACACTTCTTTTTTTTTCTTTAGAATTCGCTAAAAGAAAACACCTTTAGTGCTAAATAGCACCATCCATCAAATATTTCAGTTCATGACTCGATAAAAGTGTTCATCTTACCAAGAAAAATGGATATTATACTAGAAAGGGTAGAAGCATCTTTAACGAATTTTAAAAACAAAGTATTTTTATGATACTAAATCGTTAATGGGCAAAGTATTTTGGTTGTGGCGAGCTTTTAAAACGTCCTCTATTCAAGTAATACTTATGAAACTGCTAAATTTTTCATGAGACATGTACTGAAAAAATGATTATTTGGAAAGTGCACACACAAGTGCTTTTTTCGAAACTAAAACTATCAAAATAAAAAAGTAATATTCGGTGTTAATGTTGTTTCTAATTACCTCTAGCTGTAATTTAATCCATACCAGGTCCATGTAGGAGAACGGGCTGATAAGTGCGGATCCGATTTATAAGGGCACCACCAGGTTTAGAGTTAGATTTTGCCAGGTGCCACCTCAGTTTTGACCGAGGAATCCCAGGGGTGGCATCATTTGGGATTATACCCTCTCCCACCCTCTCTGATCTCATAGACGGGCTTTCCGGTCTACGGATTTAACGTGCCTGTATCAGGCCTAGACACGGAAGTATTGAATGGTGCTTGTCGAAATTCGATCCGAGCACCCTCAGCACCGAAAACCAACGTGCTACTACTAGGTTACCTCGAGCCCCAGAAGTAATATTTGGATTTTAGTAAGACGCCTATGAAACTATCAGACATTTTGCCTGTGAAAATAGTGTGTGCATTCGAAAATTTCGGTTCTTAAATTTTCACCTGTTACGCTCTCGTTGCTATAACTTTTATCTATTGTACACGTTTTTACTGTATTTAAATTTAGATTTGCTGATTCTCCTTTCATTGTATTACAAGTACTCGCTTTCTTGCGACGGCGGAATAAAAAATGTTAATATTTTCCAAATGAAGAATCTAGATTAAATTTTAAATATGAGACATTAGACTGACATTTCAAAATGAGTATCGCCTTTTATAGACGTGCTTTCAAAATTTTGCATGTTGATACAATCTGAAATACTAAAGGCGACACCAATCATGTACACTGAATTAACTCAGGCCACGGAAATTTTAAAATCTACTTATTCAGGTTTGTTATTTTGCCAAATGGACATTGTGACTGTGGTGATGGTGAAGAGAATGTAGAGCATATCCTTCTGCACTGCATTTTGCATGCAAATGGTAGATCTGCTTTCAGGAACAATCTTAGATCTGCATTCAGACAAGTTTGGAGGGCCTCTCCATGGGTTGGTCTCCTGTTTTCTCGGATCTTGTTAGAAGGAAAACGACTTTTGTTATTCTATCTGACTTTCTGCACAGTCTAGATTGTTAGGACTTTTGTGATTTTTAGTTACGTTTCTAAGCCTCGCGGTATACTTTGTGGCACTCGAGGAGTTTTTAAATTTGTTTTTTAAATAAAAAAAATCATATACTCTGCCATCTGCAATGTCCTTGAGTGAATTAAACAGTAGAAATATGTAGGGTCATTGAAAAAGGTGTCAGTGATTCCAACGTGTAATAAAGAACCATGTAATAGAACGCATGTGGTTTATTTTACCACCATAAGATGAATAATCATATCAAGTTAGGGAACATTACCTAGTACGTTTCAATATGAGCGCCACTCGTCGCTCGGCATCTATCTAGGTGATAGTCGATCTCCATCCAGGTATGCCGGATCATAGCAGGAGTCACATTCGCGACAGCAGCTGTGATTCTGTCCGATAAATGGCGTAAGTCCCGGATCTTCTCAGCGTACATTAAAAAAACACGATGATGGCAGCCATGTGGAAAAGGTGTAATCTAAAAAAAAGTGACTCCCGCTGCAGCAGCAGCAGCAGCAGCTACTGCCGCCGCTGTCAAAAGTTTATCACGCTATCTCCTCCGAAACCGTTGGGGGTATGGGGTCGAGACCGATACCAATAGATGCAGAAAAATGTTGGGAACAAAGTAAGACATGTCTCATCTTCGTCAGACTTTAAGTTTTTTTTAAAATTTTATGTTCTGTGGGAAAATATTGACTTTTTTATCTTTAGATTACGATAACTCGCCAAAAAATTATCCTAGAATTTTGATCTTTTTATAATCTAAGATTACAGACATTTCTCTTTCAAACTAGACCTCATTTGTTTAAAAATATTTTAAAACAGACTAATATTTTTATCAAAAATGAAACATAGTTTTTCAAGAAATATCGTTCCCTATGGGGATGTAATATCGATGCTCCTCGAGTTTTTATCTTACAAAGAAAATATTTACATCATCTGGAAGCGGAAAGCTTTCTCATTCATATAAACCTTATTTCAAGTATATATCTTAAATTTTAAATTTTTAATTGGATTTTAAAGCTGATAACTCAACAGTGATGAAACGCTCTTCGCATTAAGGGTGATAACAGTAAATGGATGGAAGCTGTTACATTGCCCGGGAATCAATCCTATGTGTCTCGCTATTAGCCAGAACAGAGGAGCAAGCGTAGCGAGCGTGGGGGCGAAGCCCCTAGTCCAAATAAAAGTTTTCTTTTGTCCGATCTGTGTTGTCATCAGTGATTGGTGTCTTGCTTCTTTCATATGAAAATTTCCTACGTGCGCCCTGATCGTGTTTTTGTAGGCCGTCCGTAGAGCTGTTTTTGTGCGCGCATAACGCGTTCGTTTTTTGTAATACACATACCGTTTCAACGCTATTTAGGGTTTTCACATGCGCTGAGCCTTTTGCGACGGGTAAAAGGGGGCGTTGCTATTCGAAAATTTCGAGTTTCTGTACCTATAACCTTAATCGTGAGCGCCAATTTGTTGCCGTTCGCAAAATCCCGAACTCATACCTCTGAATAACTATATCTGAAATCTAATCTAGGTCGGTTGAACGGAACGGCCGGTAGAGGTACATATATCGGCAAATTGCTTTTATGACCACCCTGTATACAGACTCTTCCTCTTCATGATCAGCATGTTCGTATAAAATACATTATTTTTCAGACTGGAGGCTTACGATTCAAAATTTAGAACCTAATAATAAGGTTTAAGACTACATTTAAAACATCAATTTTGCAGAAAATTCCAAAATTATTTTCTTTCCTTATTTTTAAAGATTCTAAATTTGTGTTTCTAAACCTGCTATGTTTTTTCGATACGATCATTAGAAATGAAATTAAAACGATTTAAAGATCAATAGCAGCTACAAGTATTGCTGATTGAATACAAGTTGAAAACTTTAATCGTGTTTTCAAAAGAACTTATTTTTCATCCAAAATGTAAACGACTCTTGTGATAACTCAAAATCTAATCATCACATGCCTATGAAATTGTTCACGTATATTTTTCATAATTCTAAGAATGTAATGGACTGCAGATTTCGTTCTAGGTATATCATTTGTTGATTTATAGCTGCATATATAAAATATCTCATGGATAATTACTAAAATATTACATGCAATTGCATATAATGACCTGTATCTTTTTATATTTTGATATATCGATTATCTTGTAGGTCATTACATTTAGAAGGTATTTACGTACATACGGGCAAAACAGCTAATGTTACATGCATAATTTTTTTTTATTTAGCGCTCGACCCTTTTTTGTAGAAATTTGCTAAATTTCAACAAAATTTCCTCAAGTTTGCAAATATTTGTATAGTTAATGTCTATTTTTTCCTCATATTCAAGTTTTGGTACTATAGTCCTTTGAAAAATAAGATAGAAATTTTCTCAAGTACAGTTTTTTAAAAACAATTGCCCCGAACTTAGTCGGATACCTTAAGTATTGTCCATTACTGGAGATCCTCAAAATTCTTACATTTTGCAATGTTTTACTAAAGTTAAAGAATAAAGAATAATTATAAATTGTTAAAGTTAAAGAATAAAGAATAATAATAAATTGTTAAAGTTCAAGATTAAACATTAGGATGGAGCGAAAAATGCAATTTTGCCAAATTCTTTCCTAATAGCGAAAATAATTTGACCCAACCGTTCAAAAAGCGTATCCTAAAATATTTTAAAACTATTTTGAGTCTATTTACCGGCGCATTTAGTTTGGATATCTCCAAATCTGATCCAATTTCTCTTTCCAATATCATTTGTAACCACGAAAGAGCAAGAAAGCAAAAATCAATTAAGTAGCCAAAGAGAGGTTTTTTTGCAATCATATATGTGTGTTCGGGTCAATGTCCTTTTGCGGTCAGAATCAGTGATTTTTAACGATTATTGTTCACAGTTCGGTCGTAACTAGAATTTCGTTTGCTAATTGTTACACAGTTGAATATGGATAAAACAAGAAAAGCTTCTAGTTCTTGTACTTTTGGCAATATTGAAGAGGTAAAAGGTAATATGTTACCTATGTATAAGGAAGTCATGAAATTTTATAATTTTGTAAGATTTCAGCTAAAGCTTAAATCGGATACTCGAAGGGAGCCAGCTGTTTTATATATTGCGGAAATTTTTGCGATGAGAATCGAAACTATATGGCAAAAACCTTCAATTTCAATCGTATCCCACACCCGCATTATACAGTTGATAAGAGCTTACCATTCGAAATATAAAAAATTGATAAAATCTTGGAAACGATTCACTGACGATAAAAAAGACGATTTCCATACCCGTAGTAACAAACTATTTGATATATGTTCTTGTAAGTGCAAAGATTTTCTACAATGTAAGTATCATAAAGGAACAAAAGTAACTAAAGAAGAACGAGCTTTTTTGACTGATTAGAGGACTGAAAGAAAATTGATTATTGGTGGTATAGTCTTTTCCCAAACGAAAAAAATACAAAAACGAAATGGTAGAAATAGAAAGTCAGAACTATATTATGCTTCTGTGACAAATACAGAGACACGCAAGAATACAGAACTTTCTCCACGAAGCTCTGTTATGTCGGACGAGTCAGAAGATACAATTGATATAGGCGGTAATTTAGAACCGCGATCTTCAAAGCTCCAAGTGTTCCAGAAAAAATCAAATCTCAGCTTTCCGTCTTTGTTAAAAACATGTGATTGATATGGCCTATCTGACAGAGCTGGTGCAGCAATCGCGTCTGCAGTTCTTCATGACATTATAGTATGAGATGTCGAAATAATAGACAGATCAAAATTGCGCAGTGAGAGAGCAAAGAGAACGCACTTAAATATTATCAAAACATCAAGTTTTCAGTGTTCCAGCTATATTCATTGACAACAGAAAGGATAAAGTTTTAACGATAGTGAAAAAGGGTGTCAGAAAATACCGCCAAGTGATGGTAGAAGAACACATTTCAGTTATCAAGGAACCATACTCTGTTTATGTCGGCTACGCTGTCCCAAGTACTGAGACAGCTAAAAGCTTAACTTGCTATATGTGATTTGCTTTCTTCTAAAAACATTTCAATGAGATAAACTGTAGCGGTAGGATATGATTGAACTGTTACAAATGCAGTAATAAAAAAAGGTGGTGTTATACGGTTGTTAGAAAAAACGTTTAAATCAACCTTTACAATGGATCATATGCCTTTTACACACGAATGAATTGCCTTTAAGACACCTGTTCCCATACTTAGATGGCGAAACTACTGGGCCTATTTCCTATTCTGTACTATTTAAGATTACTAGAAAAATGTGAAAGCAATCAGGTTGTACAGTATGAAAAGATATAAAGCATGTTGCCGGATAGTTAGTCGGATATAATCAGAGATGTAAGTTCGGATCAACGTTATTTGTATGATATTGCATCAGCTGTAATTAGTGGCGAGTGTTCTTCCGATCTAGCAAACAGAGCTCCAGGAAAAATGTCGCATGCTCGATGGTTAGCGAAAGCTAATAGGATATTCAGGCTATATATTTTGACGAAAAAGCTGTCTGAAAATTTTAAACATCTTGCCACGTTTTTTGTAAGAGTTTACGTACCTGTTTGGTTCCAAATTAAAATGCATCCGTCATGCAAAGATGGGTCTAGACATTTTTGGAAATTGGTTTCAGATTCTCGATACCTTTCACCTCGACTTAAAGCAGTAGTCGATCATGTCATTTAATGAAACAGCTTCTTTGCACATCCTGAGAATGTTCTATTATCGATACTCTCAGATCCTAAAAGCACGCTCGTGAACTTGCTGCTAGAAGAATCTTAAAAGCAAGACACGCGATTCATCATGGACTGTTTTCTTGTGTTTTTGAGGTCCATAAAATAAATCTTAATGCCAAATCTTACACAAACCTTATAGATTGGCAACAAAAGTATTTCCAACCTCCCATTCTTAGAGACGTCAAGGATGAAGATTTGCTCTCGACGGTGGAAACAAAAGGAAGTGAAAAAATACCTTTTCTAAGATTTCCATGTAATACCCAAGCCGTAGAACATTTAGTAAAGACACTAACGGAAGTATCTATACAGGTATGTGATAAAAAGTACAGAGAAGGTCTCGGGAATTCCAAAATTCTATCAAGAAAATGTATCCCCATATTGGAGACCAAACCTGATTTTAAAGTATCCTTTGACTAGTTTTATATATGTTTTATGTTTCAAATGAAGCTTTTTTTTTATTAAATTAGTAATATTTTGTTCCTTGTGAGTCGTTTTATTCTTAATAGTTTATACAGAATATAGAAAAATGTAAATTTTCAAAGGAAATGCGCCGGTAAAAGGAAAATATTAATAAGAATTGTAATACATTTTTTGTTCCTCTATAGGTAGGTCAAACTTTTATCACTATTAGAAATAAAATTTTGAATTTTTTTTCCCTAAATGAGCGCTCCACCCTATTAAACATTCATAGTTAAAGATGAAGGCAAAGCGTCATTACTAATCTAATTAGATAACGTATTGGCCATACTTTTCTCCATATTAATCATTTAGAAAAAATGTTTCTTAAAAAATGTGCATTTAATTTAAAAAATCACTTATGTTTTTCTCATAATACATTAGCCCTAATCCTACTCTACAAGATATAACAGATATGCCAACCCTAATATATAACTGCCTGAATATATAGAGTATTTACTGCACCAACCATACAGTATATATTTTAGAATTAATTTCTAGGTATTAAGACACATGCGTTTAAATAATTCAATACCGGGAATTTCTCTCCGATGCAAACTTCATATGGCTACTCGGTGGAATTTACTTTTCAGAAAGAACTAAGTATTTCATCTCAATAAATCTGTCTCTCATTCGGTAAAGATCTTTAATTCGGGATCGTAATATATGCGCATACTTAAAGCTTTGAAATTTCACAGTTTCATATATCAATGAGAATTTTAATAGGATATTGATTTTAAACTCGAGTAAAGATGGTTAAAATAAGCCTAAGACATAACGCTAGAACTCAATTGTTATATTAATATATACAGACAAATCCTCATATTTCGAAATTGAAATGTGACCATTTTTAATTATTGGAAATTACTTTTTACTCCTATGAAATTCCCTAGATGCCTTCGTATGTTATACCACATCTAATCAATAGAATAATTTACCTGTTAGAACTATGTTTTTATCGTCCCATTTGACACTTTTTTAAGTGTACACTATTCTCCGAATGGATGTTTTGTATGATGAATTACAAACATGGAACATTTTGTTTTAAACGGGTAATCATTCTTAAATGCTTATTATGATGCTAATTTAACCCATTTTCAAATAAAATATCTCTAAATGTTATATAATTATAGTACAAATAATCTCAAAATTACTATAGAAAGAATACGCCGTAATGCATTTGTGCGATCCCAGAACTCTCAGTTAATAATTATAATATATGCTGGCGATTGCAATGTAAATGCATGAAAACAAAAGAAACCAGAACATTACAGAAATTCGTTCTTCTAAGTTGCGTACTTACAAATTTACACCTAGACAACATTTGCACATAATGCGAAAGTATGAGTTTTAAAAATGATTCATAGGGCTTATAACAAAAGGAGAAATATATATATATATATATATATATATATATATATATATATATATATATATATATATATATATATATATATATATATATATATATATATATATATATATATTGTTTTAATAGTCGTTGATATTCTCAATAATATATGCTATTAAAATAAACGGAATACTTCTTGGTTGATTAAAGTTGTAATCAACCAAGATTACATGATGGTGAGTAAAAAAAGTTGTAAGAATGTAATAATATGTAACATTAAGAACTTGTAAACTTTTGTAAAATCCATCAAAGTTAAGTAGTGAAACAATACTTATAAATCGTGCGTACTGCAAGCAAATATTTAATATCCTTGGCGTAGAATTTTCCCGTTATTAAACACCATTTTAATTATTTATGATAGAGTAGATAGGTATTAACTTTATTAATGCATGCCAGTAGCCAGCGATAATTAATTATCAGGAGTCAATTAATGTGCTCTGGATTAAATTATTTATCTTGATCCTCAGTTTTTTTCTTAAAAGACGTTTAAACAGTTAACTCTTTTGATACATTAATCAACTTTTCTTCAAAAGCTTTTTTAATTGATCTCGTGTAACGGTGGTGATATTTCATACTAGAAATTTTAATTATTTACGTAAATCGGTGTAGCTGGATTTTTTAAAATGCATTTCATGTCTTTGGACAAACACATCATAAGGCTTCTAAATGACTCGAAATTTTAAAGAATAAATAATGATTGAGTTATAACGATATAAATTACATTCATAAATATCTTATAATAATAATAAAAAGCATTTTTATATGTATAGTAGACACATACTTTCATTTATACTATTTTTTCATTTGTCAGTAAAAAAATGAATGTATTTTCTGTCATTTTTGATGTAAGAAAACCAGCTCTTTAAATTAAAAAAAATATTTTTGCATGCCATTCTTCTCTAAAGAATAGACTAAATACTCTACTAAATACAATTTTTAAAAAATGTTGAAATTATAGGATTAAAAATAATTTTAGAGAGTCACAGATAAGTAATTATAATCTGATTTTAAATGTTTACTGAAGTATTTATTTTAAATAAATATAACAAAAATACATATGTAGAATGGGGTATTTTTCGTAGTACAAAATACGTCCACTCGGATGTTATTAATAATTTCAGTATTTTTTAGGATGTATGTTATAACTTATTTTATAATAAATAAACTGCTTTTTTCTGGTTATTAACAAAGCACTTAAAATTTGAAAAAGAAAATTCTAAAACTGATAATAGTTTATTTCATTCAAACACACACACGCACAGACACACACGTGTGTGTGTGTGTGTGTGTATGTGCGTGCGTGTGTACGTGCGCTTGTGCGTGCGCGTGTGCGTGCGCGTGTGCGTGTGCGTGTGCATGTGCGTGTGCGTGTGTGGTGTGTGTGTGTGTGTCGAATAGTTCTAAGTATTTTCTAAGCTATCTGAAATAAAATGTACTGAAACCTTTCGCAAGACGAAATTGCCTAAGGCAAAGAAACCAACATTATTACTCTATATGGGTAAAAAAACAGGAAGGAGGGGGGTGCTACGAAAATCTTCCAAATCCTACTTCGCAAAAGTACATCACATCCATGAACAGTAACTCTTATAGTTAAAGAAGGAATGATAAGAAAAATATGCAGCCCTTTTATGGATTCGTACAGTTTAGTTTTATTTACCAGAATGGGTAAAAAACATATAAACTGGAAATAACAGAGGAGGTAATAGTGACGATAGTATTCTTTGCTTTCTTGTTGGATACGGGTGGCAGAAGGTAGGACAGACTGGGAAGTCTTTGAGTGAGAAAAATAAAAATGTATTAGTATATCATCGTCCTCAAATCTATTAGTGTTCGCAGACAAAATGTCTTTATACAACAAGTCCTGAACGCTACATAACATTTTTATCCTTTTGGATGCAAGCAAATATATTTTTCCAATTACGGAAACAGGTACAAATGTAGGTCTTTTGTTTAAGCTAAATGAATTTCCTGAGAGAAGAGTATATCTGTCTGTTCAATTACAAATGTATAAGAAAAAATCTTGTTTACCTGACGATAAATTGAAACAACCCAGTGTAGGTATTAGTAAATATTTTAAAATGAAAAAAATTATCAATAGAAAAACCGTTGTAATTAAAAAGAAATCCGAGAAATTCATTTAAAATGTTAGTTTCTTAAACATTATGAATGTCTTATTTTAGTCACTTTTATGGCCCTTTTTTAAATTTGTTTTCTTTAAAATGATCATCGAGGTGAAATTACTGATGAATGTATTTTAAAAATTACAGATGCTCTTAGCTTCTTCTAACGTACCAAGATGAGTTTTGCTACGGTAGGAGAAGGAAATGTGATAGGGTGTTTGTGATCGATGTTTGTGGTTGAACTGAAATATGATCTTGAAATTCTCCTACGCAGAATGTTCCACATTACTCTCTTGATGCTTACCTTGCTTAAGGCACATTGTCATTATCAAGTGTATTGTCTTTCCTTTTGAAATTTTTCCATTTAAAAAAAGCAACGAGAGAGTATATGTTACGTTTGTTTCAAAGTTTTTTTTTAATTCTTCTAAAAAAAATTCTCCAACTTCCCGTAATTAAATATCTGGTTAAGTCATTTTAATATTGATTTGTTGCGAATTAAAAAATATATGTTTATGCGTTGTTTATATTTTTTTTGTATAACAAATGCTTTAAAATAAATTGATGTTTTATGTTTTGTTGCCGGAAGTATGAGTTTTTTTTAATACCTATACGGTAGTTAAGCATACACGAACAAACACTCCCAAACCTACAATCCCAGTGGAGTGACAAATAATAAAGTTTTGACTAAAATTCAGATGAATTGAAATTGTACAGATAAAAATTAACAAGACCTGCATGAAATAGAAAAACAATAAGTTATTGTAGCATAAGTATTAACAATTCTATTGCTTTTGTCGATCTGACTTCAGATTTCCGAATTTCAAAAAGGGGAACAATTGAGAATGCTTCTTATGGGTGATTAAATGAGTCAATTTAAGTCCATATGGAGGATGATTTAAAAACCTCTAGTACATCTGTGAAGGAACATATGATCATCAATCATACATTTGACTCTTAACCATTGAATTCCTGTTGGATAATGTTTAATGCCCAGTTTCCATCACTTTTATTGTACTCCAATGATTGTCCTTGAATTCATCGCTCTAAAGGATATGTTGCAGCTGAGGAGAATTTGATTTCAGTGTATAGAGGAGTAATTTTAAAAGTTATTGAGGTCGTAGTATTGAGGTTTAGTTTTTACACTGTTAATAGGTTTTAAGTTTAGTTTTAAATAGTTTTTTTGGCATCAGTTTTTTGTAGATCTAATACATTTTTATTTAGACTCCGGTTAAATATGAGTTAATGTCATAAATTTCCATGCTAGTTATTGGTAACATAAGGTGCAACGAATAAATTAACTGCAAGTAGGTAATATATATATATATATATATATATATATATATATATATATATATATATATATATATATATATATATATATATATATATATATAATATTGTAAATTTCTTATGAAACAGGATATCGAGGGAGAATTCCAGTGCAGAAATGTTAAATCGGTCACTCCAAGATGCATGTCTGGAAATTCATTCATTCTTTCATTAATGGCTTTAATTGCGGTTTACCGGTAATGCATAAAGAATCAATACCCCAGGATTTGAAAGAATTATTTTCGGGGCCATTAACCATTACCGTCTTCGAATGAGCAGTAATTAGTATAAATTTAACGTCAATGTTTCTGTTAGTCTTCACAAAATCCCAATTCTGCAAAAAAGTGCATAGGTTTTTCATTGTTTCTCATTGGTTTCACATGGATGGATCCGGATTAACATATTTGCTTTCAATTTCCATCATTAATTCTTCGACTCTTCATTTCAGAGCATTTGTAAAAAGATATATTATATTAATGCAATTTTAAATATTATTTTTTAACTATATAAGTCAGTTATTAATACTTAATATTGTTACAGGATTAATTATTGCTTCAATTACAGGCAGAATGAATTTATTTTCCAATTTTCTATAAAATGGACAGTGGAAGTTGTTACATTCATAAGCATTTTTACTCCAAAGATTCTTTATTTTTTCTGTCTGAGCTTAGCGCTTTATATTTTTTGACATTCTTTAACTTGTAGAGAATGTAGATGGGACAAAATATATGTTATGAGGAGAACTGAGATTTTAGAGGTAGGATTTTATTTTGTAAATAAATATTTTCTTTAAATCTTAGGGATTGTTTATATAATATAATCTTCAATAGAAGTTAAGTAATTTTTGCTTTTGAATTAATAGATTGCAGCAAAGTAACACTAGATAAATTATTTAATGTATGATCAAGTATATAATTCGTCATTCAATATTCTATCAAAAGTAGTTGTACTAAACTTTAAAAAAATATTCTCGAGAAAAGAATATAATGAAATGTTTATAAAACTTTACCATTAGTCTTCGAAACTGTTCTCAATAATCGGATTTATGTCAGTATTTTTTTCTAAGAAAAATATTACTACTATAGATTTTTTGTTTAAACAGATATTTTTACAGTTTTAGTCGTAAAATTGTAGATATAGTCTAAGAAATGGAATGAGATCGAATGAAATATTGGACACTGTTCTGAGATTACATAACATCATTTTCCCTACTTTACATTTGTATACGTATTGAAAATTTGCAAAGAACCCTTTCACTTTTTTCCATTCGATATATTTAAGGGTTATGGCTTCATGTCTAGATTATTTCTTTCATTTTCTCTTGCACTACATACATGTTGATGAAATTCATCTCATACTCAACTCCTTTAAGTGCGGAATTCTTACATCAAAAGAATTGACTTTGTCGGGAGAGATGGTATTGTTATGCAAATTGTAATCAATATATGAATAAACTTTTCCTACCGTACTATAATATTAACTCTCAACTATTTCAATTTTTAATTTAGTAACTCAATTTTTATTTAGTAATTAGAAACACGCGTAAAGTGTTTCGAATTACTAAATAAAACTGCAGTACTACAAAACTCACCATTAATGGATATCATATTACATAGTATAAGGATATATTCTACAGTATAATCTCAAATCACAGTTGTTGTTTAATAATTTTCATACCGTTGGAATGGACAGTAGAAATGAACACTAAAGTTTTAATATTAAATACCCGTGGCTTTAAAACAAAACAGCAATTATATACACTGCTGGCCACCCAAATTGCAACACCAAGAAAGACAAGAGATATCACAAGAAAATTTATTTTGTAGATAACATGTTGACCAAGTATCAAATGATTAAATTGATAGACTTCTGTGAAGTGTGGTTCCTGCCAAAATCAGTAGCCAGAGTAGCCGCCATTGTTGGAAATCACCGCTGCCACACGCCTCGGCATTTATTCAAAGAGACTTTGGATGAGTTATTGGGGTACAGCAATCCAAGCAGCTTCCACACTTTGCCAAAGTTGACCTGCTGTGGCAGCTGGGGATGGAATCTGGGTCAATCGTAGAGAAACCATGGACCACATGTTTTCTATCGGCGAAAGATCCGGTGAGCAAGGCGGCCAGGGAAGCAATTGAATCTGGCGATTGACGAAGAACCGTTGGACAATGCATGCCACGTGTGGTCGCGCATTATCCTGTTGAAATATGGCTGTGGGCAAGCCCTGAAGGTAAGGAAAGACAACTGGCTCCAACACCTTGGAGATGTAGCGCTGGCTGTTTAAAGTACCGGCAATGCGTACTAGAGGTGTGCGAGAGTGATATCCAATATCGCCCCATACCATAATACCCGGTGCAGGACCAGTGTGGCGGTGCATAACGCAGCTGTTCAGCATCCTCTCTTAACGGTGTCTCCAGCCTCGAATGCGACCATCGTGGTGTTGCAGACAGAACCGTGACTCGTCAGTAAAGACAATTTCATTCCAAATCTGCCGTCCACATCCTTCTGTCATCGCACCATTGGCAGTGGAGACGTATGTGGTTCTGCGTCAAGGGTAGACAAAGCAATGGACGTCTTGCGGACAGACGACTCTGCTGTAATCGGCGACGAATGGTACGCGCAGACACTGGATGATGCGTTACAGACTGCATGTGCTGTGCTATGGTTCGTGATGTGACTGAGCGATCCGTCACTGCCATGCGCACAATTTGCCTGTCATCACGTGAAGTGGTGCGCTGAGGTGGATGCGATCGAACACTCCGGTACGTCGTACCCTCCTGCATCCAACGATCACATATCCGCATTACAGTTGTTTGGTTTCGTCCAAGACGACTACCGATTTCCCTGAAAGATAATCCACAATCTCGGTAGGCCACTATCCTTCCTCTGTCGAACTCGGATACTTGATCAAAAGATGATCGCTGTTTTCGACGAGGCATAATTGATCGTTTTTTTTATAAAACCACAAGAAAAACACAATTGCCGAACTTGAAATCGTCGAAATCTCCAAGCCTTAAATAGCGCTTTGAAGTGGCGCCACAGGCGCGCGTGATGTGCGTCTGCGCTGAAATTCTAATCATTTGCATATCTCACCTCCGCTAATGCATGTTGTAAATTTCATGTTATTTGCATGTTTCCTTCAGGGTGTTGCATTTACAGTGGCCAGCAGAGTATATATATATATATATATATATATATATATATATCTGTGTGTGTGTGTGTCTGTGTGTATATGTATATGTATATGTTTGAGTAAATATATCATAACAATGTAAATTCCTTATGAAACAGAATGTAGAGATTGGATGCTCCTCGGTAGAAATTTATGAAATGTCCAAGTTGTATATCTAACAATTCATTCGTTCTTTTATTAATGGCTTTAATTGCGGTTTCCTTGTAATTCGCAAAGTATTGCTGCGGTTTGTAATATGGTATGTAATACGGTATCTAATGCCATAGTATGTAATAATAATTACATAGCAGCAGAAAATTGAATAAAATGAAAGATAACATCTTTCACTTAATCAACTAGAATAAAAATTAAGTATCAGTTTTATGGTGTAGGTAAAGATATAGACTTTTATATATTAAATAACACACCATTTCTTATAAGAAAGTAATGTCAAAGGATACAAAAAATTCCTCACTGCAGGAAAAAGATACGAAAGCGAATGTAATGCCGATATAATGTTAGAAAAATTCAGGATCGCAAATAATCCTTCAACGAGAAAAATTAGGGTTCCGATCTCCTCACTATGCTGTACCATAGTAATCTTTCTATCTCGTAACTTGTGATAAAATAAAATTGAAACGATGATGCATCTTCGTATTCAACTAAGGGTTCTATTACGCGAAGAATAATATCTTGATGGGGTTTTTGAGATAGTTTTATGTACTCCTTCCGTAAAACTTCAATCTTCATCAATCTTTTGTCTGTGCATAAGTTGCAAAACATTAAGTTGTTTTAGAGACAGTAACGATGTAAATGTTATTTGTTGTTATGCATGTTTTAGTTAACTATTTATGCATTTAAGATATTGTATTGATTAATTTTTATTGTATTTATGCTAATTTGGCTTTTAAATAGCTATGAATTAAAATTTTGACGATGTAACTGAAAAATTTACACATATATATAAATAAATATATATATATATATATATATATATATATATATATATATATATATATGTGTGTGTGTGTGTGTGTGTGTGTGTGTGCAAACTTTCATTAAGATATTCCGGCTTATATTAACTGAATGTGGAGTTAGTTTTTGACTTTCATTACCTTATGTACTGATGATTTTAAATTCCCTAGAAGATTTTAGTACCCCACAATTGACTAATCTTATTTGAAGTCGTTCAAGAGGAATTTGAAGCTATGAATTTAATACTCCGATACATCATTTTGACAGAAAGTCGTTCTGAGTTCTACACTTCTAATTCTAACATTCAGAATTCAAATAGGAAGATATCTGTAATCTTTCAGGATGTACAAGATTAAGGGTAAAACTAAGTGCAACTTCCCTTCAATTAATTCTTCTTATTAAAGACCTGTTAAATCAAACTTGAGATAAAATATAGTGAATTTGAATATGCTACTTTAAATCATCGTTTAACCCTCTAAGCCTTTTGAGATGTTTTTTGCTTCTTCCTTTCACCTGGAAAACAAACTTATTAACAATTCATCCCATCGTCTACTCTGATATTCAAAAGTATCAAAATTGTACCATCTTAGACATTATTCAACGCGAAATTAATTTTGGCGTATATCTGTGATCAAGTTGATTACAGATATAATCAATTTTTCATTTGATTTGAAATTGCTTGACGAAAAATACGTCTCGGATGCATTGTAGAGTTTAAATTGAACTCCCAACAGTAATATTATCAATGAACCAGGTATAGCTTAGTTAGGAATTATTACATGAAATCAAGGCTAAAAGTTGTAAGACACAATCAATAATTATAACACAAATTCCATAATTTGATCGAACTTTAAAACGGGGTTTTTAGACTTTTGTTTTTGATTTTTTGTTTGACTAGCGTTTTTCTAAACGTTTTCAAACCAATTAGACAATATTTATGCTAGAAAATAATCATGTTCTTAAAAAAAAGGTTGAAAACGGAAAGAATGATGCATTTGTCTCCTACGTGTTATATTATGTTTCATGATACTTCTTGGATATAATTTTTTTAATTCGGTCGTTAAAACTAGGTCTCTGCTCTTACACATCTTATTACAACTTACTAGACTTTAAACACTTTACTTGTGTTTTAAATTTGATTTGAATATCAAATTTATTTTTCTTTAAAGTATTTATTTATCCGATTGACAAAATTGTAAGAGCAAATGATTTTACATTCTCTATGGATCGATATGATCGTAAAGAAGTAAGTCACCTAATGAGTGGTCAATTTTAATTCCAAATTTTTAAAAATAAAATTCGTAGATACTGTCTTGTATCAAAGATCTCTCTAAACTATACATTTTATTCCAACATTGTCAATCATTTAGTTGAAAATACAACTTATGAATTTAATATGGACAAGTCACCCTATGACAGAAAGTTACTCTAAGCTTTAAATTTCTCTTTTCGGCTACAAGATCGGTTATTTTCGCTATACCTTTTTTCAAATATTCTTGATCTAGTGTCTAAGAAATAAAAAGTTTAGAAATCACATCATCCTACATTTATACATCAGTTTTCTAGAAGGGAGATTATATAGTTTTATAGGATAAAATATTACATATAATTTTTATTTTATTGTTTCCATATTAATTCCCACTTTCGCAACCATTTAGTTGAAAATACATCTTATGAATTTAATATGAACAAGTCATCATACGACAGATAGCTACTCTAAGCTTTAAATTTATTTTTTGGCTGTAAAATCAGTTATTTCTCTACACATCATATCAAATATCCTTGATATAGTGTCTAACAAATAAAAAATTTAGAAATTACATCATCCTACATTTATACATCAGTTTTCTAGAAGGGAGATTATATAGTTTTATAGGATAAACTATTACATATAATTTCTATCTTATTGTTTCCCTATTAATTCCCACTTTCGCAACCATTTAGTTGAAAATACATCTTATGAATTTAATATGAACAAGACATCTTACAACAGAAAGCTACTCTAAGCGTTAAATTTCTTTTTTGGCTGTAAAATCAGTTATTTTCTCTACACATTTTATCAAATATCCTTGATCTAGTGTCTAACAAATAAAAAGTTTAGAAGTTATATCATCCTACATTTAAATATCAGTTTTTTAGAAGGAAGATTAGTTTTATACGATAAAATATTACATTTAATTTTTATTTTATTGTTTCCATACTTAAGGTCCTACGAAAAAAAAGTTTTGGGAAATGACTAGAAAAATGATTAGGATTTTAACATGTTATTTCTAAATAGATAAATATTCAGATAAAATAGATAAGAAACTAATAAGTAGAATATAAATAGATTAGAAATGGTATCAAAACATCGACTGTTAAAGAGACAAGAATTGATAATTTTCAGGCTTAGAGAGAAAACAGAATCACTGAATGTAACCATAAATATTTGCGACATACTTTTATCTTTTGTAGAAATTTAAACTGGAAGCGTGCTATGAAATTTACAAGTTATATAATTACTTAACAATTAGGTACAGTTTTCCCTCAAGAAATAAGTTTGTTTGCGGAAAGGATCAGAGCTATTAATTCATCGCAAGAGTAAGTTTTCATTGTTTTATTTGTTTGTATTACCGTAATCCTATTTCTTTATTGTGTAAACCTTGCCCCAAGCTGATACAAGAGAGAACGATGTTATTGCATAAAGTAAAACACAACCGCAGCTGTAAGCGCCAACAAACAATATGATGCCAAGAATAATACAGAATCCTGTTCCAGATCGATTACCCAATTATAACTCATTGTTAACATAATCGATTCAGAAGGAAACAAAACAGACAGAGTTGCGGAATTTTCTCTGCAAGGCTACTTTTTTTTTTCCAATTATAGAAATAACTATTGCCCAGTTCTATAAATGATTTATAGTGTTCTATAGTACATTTTTCCTACTGTGTAAGCTTTACCATAAAAATTAATTGAATGGCAAATTAAAGATAGTAATAAAATATATTGCTTTTTATCATTTATATGAAGTATAATTAAAAGATTAATATAATAATAAAATATATTAAAGCTAATAAAACAGACTATTAGCAGAATTTTATAAAACATGCTTATTTTTAAGACAATTAGTAGACATTTACGTAATTATGAATAACACAGATAGAAATGAATGATGAATTTTTATGGTACTTTACAATATTAATGTAAAGTTTAAATAAAGAAAGTGTAAAAGAATGCTACATGCAAATGAAAGTTCCTCGCATTTTTGAGACAGTTCCGTAAATAAAATACCAGCTTTCAGGTTTCATGTCTAGAGTTTTATTTTTTATTTTCACAAAATAGTTTGCTTTTTATTTAATTTATTGGTTTTCATTCGCTAAAAAATAACAATATTGACAATTTGTAAAATTGAAGTTATAATAGGGTTTCAAATCTTAACATTAAATTTAAATAACTCATTTTTATCTATAGATTTAATTAAGAAGGATCTTTTCATAATTTTACTTTCTTTCAGTCAGATATATTACGTTATTATTTGATACTCTCTAAAAGAATTAAGAACAAAGTACTGATTTGCTAAATAAAGAAGTGCATATAAATAATATTTAGTAATAAAATAATAAAGAGAATAATATATGAAAAATTTTAAAAATTTATTTGCTGATTAAACAATTGCATATAAATAGCATTTAGTAATAAAATAATAAAGAGAACAATGTAAGAGAAATTGATCTCCTAACTCTTTTACGAAAAGATTCATTTATTTTTTAAGATTAACATCTATGCTTACTGAAGAGATATTTCAGGTTAGTGCCCAGCATTCCCTGGGTGATGTTCGAATGGTCGCCCTTGTCAGAGTTCTCATGTGACATTTCTACTGTTTACAAAGATATTTATAGTCAGAAGAAAGGGATTTTAAAGTCTATTTTCGCTCTGTTTAGCCCTCGAATAGATAAATATCATAGTAGTGCATCCCCACTCCAATGAATTTCAAATTAAGCAAACTTTTTGCAAAATGTATGCATTTGTGTACATTAATCATTTGTATTTCAGGAAATTTCCAGTTTAGAAAAAAAAACCGTCACGTAATTTGTAAAATGTCTTTTAAATAAATTTCAGTTAAAAAAATAAACAATTAAAATAATTTTTGAATAAAATAGTTTGAAAATTGTATTTTATGTAAAATCAATCACTAATATAATGTAGATTTTTTTTCAACATTAATGTTGAATATTGAAAGCAATTATTAGAACATTTTAAATTTCTTTTCAAATAATTTTAATTGTAAAGTATCATCACGAGGATTTGTTAGAGATATGTGATATTTTTCATGCTTACAGTTGAATCGCATATATTTAAACTTTTCTTTTTAATATTAAATATATTCTTGGATAATGAAGGCATATTTTTTGTGTAATCAAAAATACTATAAATAATGGCTTTAAGGAATAAATCCTTTTATGACTCATCAATAGAAATTTTACACTATCATGAGGTATATACAGCGAAATTTGATTCTTCATTTGGGGTACCTACTCACGTCTAATTTATCGCATTTCTAATATTTGTTGCTTTGATAATAAAACTTATATTAGTATAAAATGTTTTAATATCAATATGGGATTTCTATCAAAATTAAACATATATGAGAATTAACGAAACATATGCTTTGTAAATCTCATAATTAACAATAATTCAAAGGAAATATTACTATAAACCCACATTCCTCTTGAGAACCTATCTATTAAATGAGACAAAGGATTTTCAAACTCATTTCATTAAATTTTGGATATATAACTTTATATACAACATGAGAATAATTTATATTGCTTTTTCTACATTGAGTGCACTTAGAATTCAGAAATAAGTATTTTGTGGCAGAATAAGACCTGTTTTTCAAAAATTACTCTTCAAAACTGCTAGAATATTTTCAAAATGCTCCATTCGCATTCATTTTCTTTCGATTTTCTCCAAATTCCTCCTGATTGTTAATTGAAGCATTTCTTACAAATCTATGCATCATTCTGTGAAACCAAAAGTATTTTTCAAACTTACAGATTATGAAATACAGTAGAAACATTCAAAAATATTAAAAAAATAACAGGAATATTTGAAAAAGGATTTGTACCCCCCCAAAAAAAAATTAATTCAATGCACATTTATGTTTATATATATATATATATATATATATATATATATATATATATATATATATATATATATATATGTGTGTGTGTGTGTGGGGTTCACCTATATTAAAAAATTGAAGCTTTTTAAATGATGGGAGATGGGCATGGATCATTTTGAAAAATGCAAGCATTTTTTAAACAAATTTTGAAACAGGCATTATTCTTCCAAAATTTCCGTATTTTAATTTCTAAGGGCCTTTAATGTAGCAAAAAAGAATATTAATTATTCTCATTCTGTAAATACAGTTAAAAATTGAAAATTTAAAATTTCGAGGTAGAAGGTCCCTTGTCCCCTTAAGAAGCTTAAATCAATACTTTATTGTAGAAATGTCTCTTGTATTAAAGCAACAACAATACCCATTTTACTTTTCAGCAGAAATCGAACTTGCGTTCACCTTCCATTTAATGCTTTGGCGACTATTAAATCACAAAGCGCAGTCGGATTCATCAGAATTAACCTCATATTCTCCCCTGACTAAGAAAGACTGGTGTTGGCCCGACACCCGATGATGTAGCTAATAATTTTCGTAGGACCACCATAACCATTTATTCTCGTGACAGAAATTATCTCTCATATTTTATCTTTCAGCCAATAATAACTAGGATGGAGCTCGAAAACGAACCTACAATTTAAAGATATGTATATGAATGAAATAATTTTTCATACACCAAGTAATAGCTATAACAAAAGTATTATTTCCATACTCGACAGGTTTATAAAATTTTTAAAAGCTATACCAAATTAACAATACCAGTGATTCTTAAAGAATGCGGTCTAGAATTTTAAAATCATTTATTCTTCACAAAATTATTAGGTGCTATCTGTGACTTCATCCAATATATAGTGTGTTATTCAGAATCATTATTTATTTTGAAGGTGTGTAAATTTCACAAAGCTATTTGAAAGCTATTTTGTGCTATGTATAATAAATAACAGTGAATAAAACGTTAACATATAACACTCACCAAATAGGGTCAAGCCGTAAGCCTCTTTCCTATTAAATTAATCCATCCATATAAGCAAGCTTTGTTTTCATGTTCTCCACATATATGGCTTGTGTGTGATCTCACGAAGGAATCGCTTATAAGACTTTTCTCTCTTCTTTTTATAAAATTTTCGCTTTAACTCCCCTCTTGCTCTTTTTTTTTCCAAAATAATTCCTTTGTATTCCCCGCTAGATAGACAAGGATATTTATTTTCTCGAGCATATTTTATTTTTTTAAAATTTATGAATATTCAACGATTCACTTGTTTTTTTCTTTGTACTAAGATTTTTTTCACAGTTTAGATTATTGGCCAATAATCCGCATTAAAATGGTTTTGATACTAATATAAAAAAACTGTTTGGAGTTATAATAATTATTCTCAGAACACCTAAATCAAAATCTATAAGCAAAAATATAAATATCTAGCATACAGGTGTATATTTTTGTTTATTTCATACAGCACAGTTGCATATTTTTGCTATATATTCAGAGTCCTTGGTACACCGCATGCATTTTGTCACTCCAGTCTATAATTTACCATCAGAATTATTCGTTTCAAACATTGTATGTTTTCATTTTAAGGGATACCTTCCCAAGCATCAAAAATATTAAACATAAAACGAGGAGTCAATCGTGAGACTCAAATGACTCGTTAAACACTAATAAATTGCAAAAATAAGTAATTTTCTCAAAGTATAGTTTTATGACAACTTTAAATTTACATTTCCTATATATATTGCTGCAATTTATTGTGAGATTTTTCTGTGTGGTTTAACCTGCAAGGCATCGTTTAGCCTGCGTGTTTCTCTGTTCTGAGCTAAAAGAGAAGCGAGGGTAATATAAATTTTGTGTACTCATCATACACATATATATAGCGATAAAAACTTATAACCAGTCATTAAAAATGTGTGTCTTGAATTTCATCATATAATTAATGTACAGGTATTTCTTGACTTACGACTACCGGACTTACGACAGCTCGCACTTACGACCAAAATTTTTATTTATTTTAAAATTATTTATACTTTTTCTCAAAAATATTGTTCCTTGTATGTACCTCGTATTGTACCTCGTATGTACCTCGTTTTAATAATTATGTAATACCCATATGTATTACATAATTATTTAAAAATATGAAAAAAAGCTCAGTTTACGCAATTAATGTATGAGGACTGGTTTACGAATGTTTTTGCTGGTGAAGCAACAAAATACTGTAAAGAGCTAGACCTTCCCTTTAAAAAACTTTTATTACTGGATAACGCACCGGGACATCCACCACACATTTGTGATTTATATGGGAACATAAACGTTCTGTATCTACCTCGGAACACTAGAAGTATTTTACAGCTAATGGATTTTCACTATATTAATAACTGACGGCAACAATTAGAAGCAATGGATCCAAATGAAGAAAGATAAACAAGTGTAAATAGTCGTATTCAGGAAAATCTGGCTTGCTACCAGACATAATACAAGGAAAAGAAGACGAAAACTGTTCAAACTACCTTGGATAACTTTGTTAAAAAAAATCTTTCAACGTATCTTCTGTCGAAAATTCTGAACCAATGGATGGTACTAATATAATAAGTAGTGATGGTTAAGAATAATTTATGTCTTTTAAATAAAGTACAATATATTTTAAATTACGTATATATGGAGGAAAGAAAAAAATATATGTATCTACATACACACAAAAAAAACTGTTTGAAACTCGACTTACGACCAATATATGGGTCCCTACTCAGTCGTAAGTCGAGGCATATCTGTACAAGTTTTAAAAATTTAAAGAAATTTTCATAAAATCAGGGAACACAGCGTATCAATATAGCATTAAGTACCACACGTATTAATCGATGCTGTTTAATTTCAAACTAAAAAGTCTTTGTCATTAAAAATAATTTAAATAGATTAAATGCATTGCATTAAATAAGCTTAGATTAAATACTTTGCATTAATTTTGGAGGACTCTGAAATCTTAAAAGGAATGGCACATGGAAATGGTCTATTTAATTAGAAATTTTACATTTCCCATATTTTTCTATTTTTAACGATTGAAAATAGCAATTTCCTGTTCGTAGAACTTGTTCTTTTAATCGCTGAAAATTTAAAGCCGTAATTATATTAGAACAATGAAACAAAACTTTTATCCCGATTACAAAATTTTCCACATTTAGTATTATGGATCAGGAAGTAATAAAAATGCTCAAGCATCATTTTGCGTCGTAAATACTTTCATTTTCTTTCAGACTCACACCCGGCAATTTTGTTAATTCATTGAAGCATTATGGCTGCTGTTCTCACGAGAATTCGTAATTAATCTATGCATCTGAGCGTGTTTTGTCTGCTACTACTGGAGGTATTTTTATGACAAGATAAAAGTTAATTTAGTATTCTCTCAGCTGCAATCTCCAGGATAGATAATATTTCATTACAAGACATTAAGTTAGGGCAGCAACGTGGCGTAATAGATTGCTTGTAATTTCAGTAAGGTTTAGGCTTATTCGTTAGGGCCATTTGATGGTTATGTACCCCCATATTTATCTCGTAAAATTGACGTAAGTATCTGATTATGAAAGTTACGGCATTTGATGTACAACCAAACAAAACATGTCATTTAATCTACAGAGAGAAGATGAATTACTATACGATAAAGATAAATTTCAGTATAACGGGAATTTTTGAACGCAATGCAAAATTTAACATATTAAATATTTAACTTTTGTAACTTAAATTGTAACTTTTCTAGTTAAGTGTCAAAAGTTGTTAGGGATTCTAATTAGAATTTTCCACTTGGTTCAATAACGGTTGTGTCGTTCCTTTGAAAACAAAGACGCAAATATTATTTTTAGCAAAAGCCTTTTTGTATATACAAAATTTCACAGTATAAAATTATGTACATATTATCATCGGAATAAATTCACATTTCTTTTCAATAAAATTAAATAAATAAAATCCATGAATGGTTTTGAAATCATAACTTTTAAAAAAATTATATTTAAGGTTAAATAGTACCAGCTACTAGGAAGTGAACGAAAAACATAAAATATTTTTAAAAAAATTTTAAATAATACAATGAGCAGAGTTATTCAATAGAAACGACTCTTACAAGAAATGTGAAATTATTTTTATACGCTATCAATCACGTTTAAGCATCTAGAATTTAAATTTCCTTGAAATTTCTTCAATAACTCATTTCAAAACAATTTTAAAGAAGTTATATAGCCTTTCATTTTTGTAAAATTTAAATCAGGTTCTTTACTCTGAAAAGTTTTTGAAGAATATTTTATGAAAAAAAACCTAAACTTAATATGGGGAAATGACGGGAGTATAACAATAAGACAATGACTTTTATTTTAAATTATTAAAAGTTTTAGAATCCAGTGAATTCTCTTTAAAATATTGGGAAAGATTTAAAAATCATGGCTACAGAGGCGATTAAACTATTTAAAGAAATATTTATATTTTGGAATTCATATATCGCTCTGAATCAAATTTTATATCTCGATAATCAAAGTAAATGAAAATATGCATCAAGATAGATGCATATTTATGCATCATAAGGTGTTTTTGTCAAATAAATATATAAATTTTTGGCTCATATAATTTGTAAAACATATGTTGATTTAATGACTAAAAACTGAATAATCAATGCGTCACAGTGCATTGGTGTATTCATAAAGATAATCATTCTTCTTAACCCGTGAATGTGTCTCTCCTACTAACAAAATTTATCGGAAAATTGTTTTTATTCGGTCATCTTTTTCTAGTAGTTTATAGAGAATCTGCAACTTTTACCCCTAACTTGGGTGTATATAATTTGAAGTGGCACTCTAATGATTTAGATTCAAACACAGTTCAAAATTAATAAAAATGTTTATTTAAGCTTTGCACATAAATTTGCTTTTCAACATAACTAATGTGTACTACTAGTGCGAGTATATATAACATTCATGCAAGGGATATTATTCCCGTATAGATACTTTGCAAGAAAATGCAGTTTGCAGTACTCACAATACTTGAAAGTCAACCAGCAGTGCTGATGCGTAAACTTTAGGCCACAGAAAGCTGTATAGCTTTCGTCTAACAAGAACTCGCGTAGGTTAGCATCGACCTAGCTAAAACGCCCTTCCTAGCTCCTTCCTCTCACTTTCTCTCACTTTGTTTCACTTCCTTTCTCTTCCTCAACACTTCCTCTCACTTTTGATGGCTAGGGCGCTGGCATTCGGTACCGGAGTCTGTGGGTTCGAATCCCACTCTTAGCATGGACGTTTGTAGCCGTTCGGAATCGGCTTTAAGCAGTAGGTCCCGGTCTAATTAGCCCTCGTGTAGCAAAATGTTGACCGTAGCGCTCCAAACCAAACCAAACCAAACCACTTCGTTTCTTTAATCTAGCTGCTTGGTATTTATACCGACTGCGTATGCCGCAACTAGCATTTCTTAAGCGGCTTCTTTAGATTTATTCACCTAACAGATCGATGATTGTGAATCGAATCTTTTGTTATTTATTTATTTATTTACTTATTTGTTATTAATTAATTAATTTATTTATTTATATGCATACATTTAAAAACAGATGAAAAATCTTTATTAGATAAATTCTACCTGTGTACTTCAACTACATGATCTTCCAATAAGTATTTGGACACCCATGCAAATGACGATATCTACGGTCCTGATATACGTCACGACTTTCGTTAAATATCGTGTAAGAAACAACATTGGTATTAGTCGCATGCAAGATGCCGACGCCTACTCCACTAATTTGGATGACAGTGTGCTTCCTACGCTGTGGCAGTTTTATGGACCCATGTTTCTTACCCATGTTACTTCCAGGACGGCAACGCCAGCTGTCATGTTGCGAGGTCCACCATGGATTGGTATGTTGACAATGGGGTTAACCGAATGTACTGGCTTCTCCAGATCCCAGACCTGAACCCTATCGTGAACCTCTGGGACCAGTTGGATCGACGAATTAAGAGGTGTAACAACCGTCCAAAATCGGTGAAGGAACTTACATGTATTCTCCAAGCCGAGTGGAAGAAAATACCACTAGCTCACATGGAAGGACTTGTGCAAAGCATACCCCGGATGGTTGAGGCTATAATTGCCTCTCGTGCATGCTAACTACTGAATATGAATAAATTTTGTTTTTCTTTTCTATGACAGGTATCCAAATACTCATTGGTAAATAGTGTATTTTGAACGCAAAATATCTAGTTTCCGTATTTTTATAATATAGGGGGATTTATTTTCACACAAATTGATTAAATTAATGAATGGAACCAGATATTACGCTTAAAATATTTAACTGAATATTGAAACATGTACATGCATGAGTGGAAAATACACTTTGCTAATATTATTCGTCAGACAGTCGATGCTAGAATTTAAAACTTTCACATGATATTTGAAAACTCCTTCTTTGTATGACAAATATTCTTGGCATATGTTCTTCAATTTAGATAACATTTCGTCGCATAAATTAATTTTTATAGTAAATGACTAACTGCAACAGTAGTCTTCCAAAATGTATTTAGATGAACTAAAATTGAGCTTACGCTAATTATTAACTACCATAAGTTTTTATTATTATAATTGTGTATATATAAAGAATTATTTTCATATTACCGAAATAAGATCAAATTATATATTGCTTAATAAAATTAGACTTTTTGTTTCATGGAAGATCTATTTCACACCCTTATCTTCACTTCTTGTTTATATCGATCTTTTAATGTGATACTGATCAGAATTTAAAGTGGAGCTATGCTTTTCCCTCAGTGAAAAAGAATAACTAATAATGTCGAAGAACTTAATGCATTCTTTAAGTGGATCGATTCTTCCTCCTTAGAAAGATAAAGCAGGGTATATTTTCCAAAAGATGCAAAACATTAAAAGAGGGCGAAAATAATTTCCATCTCTCTTGCTTGAAGATTATGGTATCTCATTATGTTTTCCACAGTAATTAAACAGGATTATATAGGTAATACATCAGAATGATGTGTATTTTATACGAAAATTTACAATGAATCTAGCACAAATGAATTAAAGCATAAACTTTTTATCCAATAATTATAATATATTATTCATACTCGGTAAAAGTTAAAGGAAAACCTTTTTCAATACCTGATAAGAAAACATTAAAAATACTACTTTTTTTTTAAATTGTGAGAATGAAATATTAGTTACATTAAATAACGGACAACATAGTTTCTAATATGATATAACCAAACTGTATAATTTTAGAAATTTACATGTTTACATTCCCCTCTTTTTCCGTCTAAGTACTTGTACGGACTAACTAATAGAAGTGGGGTTTCGACCCGTTACCGCATTAATTCGAACACAAAATGGACTTACCCATATACTATTTGGAGGTGCGACAAAAGGCAATCTTCAGTGTGTGGTCCACAGCATATTTTTTTTAAATTTCTAATGCAGAAACTTATGGACAAAGCCCTTAGGTGTACAGAAAAAGAGTGAAACAGAAAAACTGCAAAGCAGAACAAAATATAGAAAATACTCTAAGACTAGAAAATCATCTAAGATAAAACTCTCAAGCGATCACGAGCCTTCCAATAGCATTCTTAAAGAAAATGCCTAGTTAAGGTAGAGCAGGACATAATGTACTTACCGTCGATGTTGCCCGAATTGCAAAAAGTGCATATAAGGCTAGAAATATTTCACATTCTATTCAAAGAAAAAGCCAGGCAGTGGTGTTTGGATGTAAACCTAAAATCAGCAACTACAATTCCACGTGGGCCACCGGGAAAGCCCTTCAGGGTCTTGCTCCCGACTTTTATTTTTGACACGGTTTTGGAGTTTGTAGTTAAAAGAACCCCTTTAATTTCTGCTTTATAACCTTACATGCAGTTTTATAAGGAATTTTATTGGTAGCACATAGAAATGGTCCACAGCATACTCCCATCAATCCCTTGTTCCCATACACACAAAGTGGCAATTCCTTGTACCAATAGCGAACCTATGGTATTCATGACAGAGATGACAAGCAAAATAACGAAATTAGCAGTCGGTAAATCTGATTTGAATCAAAAAATATATTTTATTAAAATTTGTTAAATGTTCTGACAACTAAATATCCTTACATCAAATAAGCTTGCTAGCACAAACATTTTTTTTTTCAGAATTCGGCCTCAAAAAAATTAGCTAAATATTAAATGGTTAGGTGTTGCTTAATAAAACTATCATTGTTGTCCTGAGGAATGCAATGGGTAGAAAACGCCTCGATATCCTTAGATATATTTCTAGACAAGTCTGGGTAGTAGTTGCCGTTACTCTCAGGATAACTTTTATTTCTCTAGTCAGAACTATCTTAGAATACGGTTTCCAAATCTATTCTTGCGCTTCTACCACTAATCTTCAAAACTTGGAGCGAGTTCAGCTGTGCGTTTTATATCTAGCCTGCGTAACTGCTGCCCAAGAAAAATAGTTTCATCTGATACTGATCTCAAATCAGTAATGAGAAGAAATTTTATCCTTGTGAAATAGTTTAACAAAATACTTAGTTCTGGTATACAGAATAGATCTGTTCATTATCTGCAGAACTGGCGAAATTATCAAAGATTAAAAAAGGATAATCTTTTTTCGCATGCTTTCTCGCTGAGTGCTGTGGCTGGGAATATAGAGCCCCACTCTATTAAATCATTCATCAAGTTTTGAAAGGTCTGCTTAGGGTCTTTTCTGACTCTGAACTTTTATCCTACTCTAATAAAAAGTCCCATATCCCCAAAATACCTACGACAACAGGTAATTGAGTTAATAAACAATATACCAGTGGATGCTCTTCAGATTTTTATGGGTGGTAACAAAGATTACCAGAGTCTCGCTGATAGTGGAATATTCGTCAAATACTCAAAAGATATAGATAAAATAAAGTTTAGAAATCCAGACTCATGTTCGGTTTTTCGTGTTGAATACTTGCAATACAGGAGGGTTTAATATCTATTACAACTGATGTCGGGTTTAACGGTATATGGATTTTATCAGATAGCCGTAGTTCCAGCCGTAGTTCAAGTGGACGAGAGTGGGCGACAGAGACGGCTTATCCATCCTATACCACCTACGTCGTCTCTCTGTGAACCATGATATTCATCTGCAGTGGGTCCCCTCTCACGTGGCCATATTTGGCAATGAGATGGCTGATGCCCTATCAAAAGTGGGTACCCCTGAACGTTCACAAACATCGTATCTTACTTATCTGGAGACTTATTCCGTAAGGAAATCTTTTATCCAGAGATCCTTGGAGATACTTGGAGATGATCCTAAGTCCATGACTGGTATTTAGGAGCCAGCTCTGGTAGAGCTCTAATCTGGAAGAATGATAGAGCTGACCAGACTGCAATTTCTAGGTTTGCCAGTCAGGCGCCGAAAATTTGATCTAAAAAACAAAAGTTTTCCCACTTGTAAAAAGAGTAATAAAGAGCAGATCACTTCTGGTCAAATCCTAATTTGCTTAAATTTATCTAGGGAGGACTTTATTACCAATCCTCGCCTACTGAGGACCTACCTAAGTTTTATGGGCTCATGAAAATTTATGGGTTTCAGGTATAGCGTCGCTAGACCAGAAAGGATTAGAAACCACGTCAAGAACAACATTGTTATCTTGGGAAACGTAATTAAGAATATCAAACAAAGACACTAAATACTCAATTTTCTCAGCTTTACAGATTTTTCAAATTTCAAAGTAAAAAGAAAAAACTTAGGAATTCTAGAATTTTAATCAAAAAACAGATTATATTGAATTGACTGCATATTTCAACTTGTATTAAATCGATAACAAATGTGATTTTACCAAAATTCAGGAAGTTACAGAGACTAAGCCTGCAACATAATAATATCAAAATAATATAATAATGAAATATGATAAAGGTTGGATAAGTTAGCTAAAAGGTATTTATAGTGGTTAAAGTAGAAAATATAAATCTGAAATACATTATATAAATTAGCGGAAATGAAATTCTGTCCTCTAATGAATTGGTCTAGAAGGAAATAACGCGAGCGAGTATAATTTAATATCAAGATGAAAACAGTAAATGGAAAAATGAATAATTACGGAGCTACATATAAACAATGTAGAGTAAATAGATAATTTTTCAGAAATATTTATAAATTTTTCCTCTGTATAAGTAAACAATTAGTTTTTTTTCAGATCTAGACAAATATTACGTTTCTAGTGAAAATAACTATAGTAATAGACTAATAGATATAACTACTGAGTATATGAATATGAATACTCAAGCATGGCGGTTGAAGAGCATGGAATGACGTCTCTCCAGGAAAGTTGTTTTTATAAAGTTGATACGTGGGCATGAACAAGACGAATATCATTGTGGTGAATGATAATTAAATCTCATTAAAAGTTCCCCTTATGCATTTTGACAGGATAAAAATCAACGTCGTAACTGACTATGTTTCTGTTATTAAAGACAATTCAATGATCAATATGTAGTAATATCCCTCGTACCCAACAGCCATAGAATAAGGGTTAATCCGTCTCATAAATTCCTCAGCATGACCTATCTTGAGAAGTACGCCAGTAGTGCAAAAATTCCATAATCGGTATTTCTCACAATTTTAACTCGTGAGTGACAAAATGAAGCCAATCTCACCCACATAGAAAATCCCTAACGTCTTTTAGGTGTGTGGAGCAAAATTTAGAGAGCCTGAATACGATCGAATTAGAGGCGAGCTAGATATTTTGCGTATGCCAAAAGAGACATATCCAGCAACAAGCAGAAATTATCCTTTTTAAAACCATATAATGAACTCCTAAACTTGTTTATGGTTAAAAGTGTTTGAAATCTGATATTCTTTTTCGTGTTTAATTTAATTTTTTTTTCTCTTTGAGAAACCCTTGTCTTTTCGGCTATTCCCCGCAATGAATTCTTTGGTTAATTTTTTATGGGTTGGTTGGTTGGTTGGTTATATGTGGTTTGATGGCGCAAAGTCCATAGAGGACATGGTGCGCCAAACACATGGTAAAACCCGAAAAAAAATGTCAGCATTTTAAAACCATAATCCATTTAAACGATGATAAAAATATGAATATCTGAAATACAGTAGTAAAACAGTCAAAAGCTATATTAAAAAGTAAAAGACATGCAAAATAGGTATAAAACTAAGGATATATGAAGCGTGAACGCAAGGTTGACAAGTTGCAAAAAGTAACAATTTGATTATATACCAATGAATAAAACCCAATACATTATTTTTTAAAAACAAACTATACCAGAGTAAAATAGAGTGTAAATATAGTGTGATTAAATATATACAAAAGTGATAAAAGTAGAGTATAGCTGATAAAAGCCAAAAAAAGAACTAGAGAAATGAAAAAGAAAGGAAGTGTTAAGAATCCTCAAAAACGACATCATTGTCCGAGTCATCGGACGCATATAGTTTCAAATCTGCATTCTCCGCGACCCTGCGAACATACTGATTAGTTTTTAAAATATAATTAGGATATTTCGCCTAGGGCCCTTTCTTATGGGAGCTCCAAGCAAGTGAAAAATCATTGCTCCCTTTCAGAGGGCAGACGAGGAACGTCCATTCACTAGTCGAGATTCGGACCAGAGCCCACTCCAAGGATGCTCCTTAAGCTACACTCCAACTGTATAAAATAGTAACATTTCTTTTTGCTTTATTCAAAACCCATTTGATCCTTTGAATATTTTTGTAAGACAATAGTAAGACAATATAAAAGACCTTTTTTCTAAAAAATATTTTACATACTTTACCAAAAGACTCAGCTTCATCCATCATTCAACAGATCACATAATTTTTGTTGCATTGCTTTTTCACACACAAAAACAGAACAAATATGTAGCAAAAGGAAAGCAATAACCTCCACTAGGAATTTCATTACTAGGGAGCATTTTATTGATATCTCTGAGGTTTGTCTTTCGGCAGAACTTCATTTCCTTTTGATTCAACCAATGTTTCGCTTCCTTCCAGACTGCATTCTTCCTTCCATACATATTACTTCTATACATATTTGTTGTTTGTTTCTCACTTCAATTCTATTGAAAGTAGAAAAATTTACGTGATGCCTTAGGCGTTAACATGAGGATATTTTAAAAGGTTTTAGAAGAAATATTTTGTGCTTTGATTATTTTAATGGCCTAGTAAATTTATAAACTATTAAAATTGACGTATTTTACTATATCAAGAATCGGAGACAAACTTTTGTTTTGTTGTATAAAATTATAATACTTTTACTGTGCAATGTAAATGGTATTAATTTTTAAACATACTTTACTATATCTCCATTATGAATTCTATCCACCAAAAAAGAAAAAATAACGAAACAGTTATCGAAATGGTTAATTTGAAAATTCAGAAATTTAATCTTTTCATCTATAATGGGACCATGTATATTGGGTGTGGTTTATTTTGATAAATAGCGAAATATCTTTACATTTGAAAAAAATTTAAAACTTACTGATTGTAAGAAATTCTTTATCATTTAAAAAATTCATTTTTAGAAATAAGAATTGGTTTGAAAATTGTTGAACTTTCAACAGATGAGAGAATTTTTTTAACTATTAATTTATCTTCTTCTGAGAAATGGATGAACCATAATGTGAAAACAAACCATTCAACTCGAGAAAAATGTTTGCCGCATATTTTATTTCTTTGATTGTATATTAAATTTGCATATTAATTTTTTCCCTAAATAAGATTTCATATAAAGAAAATTTTAATTAAGTTTTGGTTTGAAGTTAGGAAATAGCTTAATTTTAATTCAAGCACATCATCGATCATTTTATAGAAAATTCATGATTATTCATTTATTCTAATTATTCAAACAACTATTTGAATATCTTTATTTCTTAATTTTGCAAAGCATTTCAATTCTTTAGAGAGTCAATATCGCAACTATTTTGTTGAATCCCTTATTATCGTTCTGCTGTAGTATGTTAGGAAACTTGAGATCTTTACTCTTTTAAATAGCTAGTTTACATCCAACTCTCTTTACAAATGATTTTGCATATGGATGCAATTAGATTTGTATTAACTTTGTAGTATAACACTCACTTCAGTCGAGACGAAAAAATTGTATTCACAACATTCAATTTTTCCTAAAACATTCGTACAATAGCTTAGTACTATTCAGACAATAGAGACGTAAATAGTTTTCGGAGAACAAACTTAAATCATTTGATTGATATTGAATTGATAAAAATTCATTTTCGTGGAAAACTATTGACAGAAATGGGTCGTTTTAATCTGTCTGATGCTGGTGTTTGTGGCCTCAATAATGCTATTAATGATTTTCTTTCAACAAGTTTCGTACTATAAAGTCATGAAGCATATCAACGAATAGCTGCGGACTTGATTTGTACTTATAATGAATATCTCATTAAATCATTAAATGGGCTTTATTTTCTTGCATTGCCATACTTGTTTTGCATTTTTATAATCAATACTTTACGTTTCTACATCGTTTAATTCCATTTCCCACGCAATGTATGCTACCGTTGAGTTTCGCAGGTTGTTTTGTACCCCTGTATTTTAAAATTTTGAATGAATTCAAATGTATTTTTAAAAATCTAAAAACCTGTTGTCCGTAATAATTCCCTTTATTTTGGTTCCTAATTAATTTCGATATAAAAAATTAATATATTAGTATCAATTATTATACATATGTAAAGGTGTGCTTTTTATCCTCTTAGGGGATGAATTTATTTGTATGTATTTTCAAATAACAAATAAAATTTAAATATATAGAGTTCCCAAACTTATAAAAGTATTTTAATTTTAATTAGTTCATATTTTTAGTCGCAAATATTCTAATTAATGTATTCCATATTTTTTCCCGACTTTATGACATTATTAAAATAGTATTCTAGGGAACAGTTGTTAATTTCTTTGGAAATTATTTACTTCATATTAATTAGTTAAATTCGTTATTTTTACACGGATATCAGTTAATTTTTTTATTAAATTTCCCCTCTAAGTAATTATGAAATACATTTTTTTAATGTCAAGGAAATTTTATATTTCTTATAAATATACTTAAATAAGATAAAAATGAACAAACAATACTTTATTTTACTTTTTTTCTTTTTAAAAATGTTTATTTCAACAAAACAATACTTGACCTGAACCAAAGTTCGGTTTGAATAATCTGTATCGTTATTTCAGTAATCGGAATTTGATACTTTAAACTATACCTTTAAAATTTATTTAAGCACTTACCCGACATTTTTGGTTTGATTGTTATATATGTATTTTATCATTTGCTATTTTACGGATGCTAGTCATTAGGGTAATAGTCCCTTAATTTTAACATATTTTTGACTGGTAGCGATTAAACTCAAGTTTTTAGACGAAAATGTTGAAGACAATTAGGGATAGAGGAAAATATTATCGGAGAAATGTTTTATCCGCTGAACATTGCCTTACTTGAACACTACTTTTATTATGTTCTGAATAAGTTTTAGGCAAAAAGTCATATTTTATCGTGTAAACTGTGAATCTTAGGACTCACCCCCCCCCCCCTCCTATATACGGTAAACAGATTCCAAATAATAAAAATTCCGTAATTTATTCTAAAATTTCAATCTTTACCGGTGATTTTCTCATAAATTTAAATAAAATTACCGGTCAACAAGGTGTTAATAAAGGATACGTTATTATTTTCTGTTGGCTTAAACTTTTCCTTTCAGGTCCACTTTCCTATCTGTTGAAGCGTACAGGAAATTTATTTCACCTCACGCACAGCTACAAATATACGAAGTTAGAAAACACAAGATAATTTCCAAAACGTGTGGAGTGAAGAGAGACACTTAAACGAAAAATCAAGGGGGTGTTGCGTTTTCCACGTCAGCTTAACCTCCACTAATATTGAAGAGGATGAAATAGTTGGTCCTTGACTCACCGAGCAAAGCTAAAGAGCCCACTGTAAACGGTAACAGTTGCAAATTTAAGCTTAGTGACTAGGGTAGAATTCGTTAATTGAAAGTTAAGAGCGTGGACTGCCAGACTTAGAACCGCACGTACGTTTAAAGTGGTGGGAGCTTCTGTAGGGAGGTTCTCGTAAAACACGTGCTTGTTCTATCTCACCTCTTAAGTTGGCAAGCACAAGTTGAGCAATTATTTTCCTTGAACTTTTGGTATTTCTTGCAATATTTATCACTGAACTCCGACGTGTACAAGTCAGTAAAGTTCCGTTTATCGGGACATGATACATACAATTTTAATTTTTTTATAAATTTAGTATATATATATATATATATATATATATATATATATATATATATATATATATATATATATATCCAACAAAAATTTATATTTCTTATAAATACAGTTAATTCCAATGAAATTTTACATTTCTTATAAACTTAGTTAAATAAGTTTAAAATAAACTAACAATACTTCATAACAATACTTCAAACTAACAATAATTTTATTTTCTTCTTTGTTGGAAGAACTAATTTGGAAGATAATAATTTAACAACAATTTAACTTGAAACATTATTAAAATTTAGGAATAAATTAAAAAGAATTGCAACAAACCTTAAGTATTTTACTATGAAATTCCTTCATCTGTGTTACATATTGACTTTTATGAAAATACTTTCATGTCGTCGGAATATGAAAATCTAAATTCACGCACTTAAAGAAATATTTATATCGTACTTTAAAATGTATCTTCGAGTCTTCAAAGTTCATGTAATCACTGGTTAATACATACAAATTTCAAACTAGATTTTGAAGAAATTTATATCTTCTATTAAAATCTTAATAACCTATCAAATTTTAATGCCATATTTAAAATAGTAATCAGTTCCATTGATATGACACATTTTCCCATAGAGGTTATTCACTCATAAAATTTTTAATGGCATTTTGTGTAGGAAGCTTTTTCTGACGTGTATTTTCATTTTGAAATTTTAGATAATACTTGTTATTCTGTTATCATATATCATCAACATAAATAAAAAGTAGTATATACATATATATATATATATATATATATATATATATATATATATATATATATATATATATATATATCACTTAAGGGCTAAGAAAGTCGGGATGGAAAGGAGAAAACAGCCCCAGAAAAATTATATGGAGGAAAGGCATGAGATAAAACAAAATATTTCTAATTTATGGAGGTAATTTTGCAATAGAAATTATGGTGAAGTTAAAAAAAAAAGTTGTTTCATAAGCCCTTTAAGCTAAAAATAGTTTTCTGGTTATTATTTAAGAATATAATTGTATGTGTACTGTGTTGAAAATATTTTTGGGTTTTTGTATTTTGTTGCTGTTTGATTTAAGACACTAGCTTTATTTGTTCCATATAATAAACTCGACATGATAATATATTGTTTTAATGGTATCATGGTAAAAAAATATAATAAAACATTCCTGTGAATATTTAGCTTGAACTTGTTATGAACTTCTTACTTACATTTTTGAAATTTCAAAATTATTTGTTCTTTTATTTTACAAAGTGTTAAAATGGTCCGATCATCGTTCCATAATAAGAACAATTTCAAGAAGTTCTCAGCCTTTCTTTCCGAACTTTAGACGTAGCTTATATGTATTGTGAATCGAGTAAGGATTCGCTTCAGGAGACTATTCGTTTTGGATTTTTTTTCGTAAACTACAAAAATTCTAGGGATAAATTCCCTAGGATTTTAATTCTAGGGATTTAAAAAATATCTAGTTTGAAAATGCGTTTTTTTTACTCTCAATATTCTCAGCTATGCATTGAAGAATACCATGTTGGTCCTCCTTTCACAATGAGCCATTTCACAATCTTGTAATACCTCAAAACTCACCCGGAACAGAAACATGATTCCAAAAATTGTGTCTGCAATAGTTTCTGGAACAAATACAGTAAGGGCACTATTGGGATTAAGATAACAGCGAAAGTCTTAAATATTTGTCCCTTAAATTCAAAATGTTGTCCCTATATGCAAAGCTTTCTAAATACTGCTGCTAATTATGTTATTAATATGTATCGTGATATAAAATAAGGATTTTTCGCTATCCACATTCTAATGAAGTTTGTGATACTAAAAAATATATTTATTTACTTTAAATATTCATTTTTATTTCTCGTGAATTTCTCCTAACAAGCAGACGAAAGGTGTAAAAGGTGTGGTGGATAAAAACCATTTTACTCCTTATTTAGTAAAAAGATATTTTCATTTCCACTCCTACACCAGGACCGTATTCCATAGTTAAGTGAAAGCTAATTTTAAAGAATTCTTCCTTCAAATTTTAGTATCTGATTTTCTGTTTCTCTAAAGTAAATATGTAAATCATTCTATGGTTCTTAATTTCATCACAATTTCTCTTGAAAGAGATTGATTATTTTATTGAATGTTACGAAGATAAATGCGATCAATATTTTCTATTAACTCAACTCTTGAACATATAAATATTTTAACTAATAAAAATAAGATATTCAAATATTCTTCGAAATTCAAATTTTAAAAAGCTTTTTTATAGAGTTTAAAAGGTATTGAGAAGTTAATATTGAACATTATTTAAACATAAATTGCATTTAAAAATTTTGAGAACACAATTATAATCCAAGTATTTCGTAACTTTATATTTTATAAACATTAAAGAAAAAGACATTTTGATACGTGTGTTAATAAATGAATTTCGGAAATATTTTTCAAGTATGCTTAGTTATTGAAAATTGTATTCTCCTTTAACTTACTGGCGGGCAATTTAAAAATAGTAATAAATATAGTAAAAATACAATTTTTTTTAAGATATAGTAAATTGAAATTCAGGATATTAAACTTATTACCTGATCTTAACTCGTTAGTTAAAATATCAAAACGAATAACTTTATACATGTTTAGATATTTTAATTTTCAAATTCCTAAGCACGCGCGTAATCTAACGGAAATATGGCTATGGTAACAACTGCCGTGTCTGCATTGCTTAGGAGGGTTGAAAAAAAATGTTATGGTGATATTAGTTACTATAAATTAATTCTTAATGTTATAAGATTTATTTTCAATTTTGTACTACCATCTAAATTAAATAACCAAATTGTGTTGCTATCCTTTTTTTTTTTGTTTATGTCAGAATTTCGTGATATATATCTTAAAAGACCAACCTCCTTGATGAGGAGAATTTAGTAAAATCATACATATTTTTTTTTGTCTAGATGCATTCACACATTACGGAAAAAAGAATAACTGTTAAAAAGTCGAATAATTGTTTCTTTTAGTAAATACAAAATGCGTATAATACATACCCAAGATATTTTCTCACACTTTTTTTTTACTGTAAGAAAAAACGTTTATGTACACTAAATATTTAGATGTGTGAAAATAGATGTGACGTAAATACAAAATATATGACATTATACATAAATACAAAATATACGACATATATATATATATTGAACGCGGAGGCACATTGTCACTAGACATTCACCTGTATGTACACTGCGAGATTGCTGGCCATTCATTTAGGGGGAGGAACCGTATAGGTGGCCAGCATTATCCCCTACAATCCGGCCCGGTAATTTTGAACTGAATCAAGTGACAAGGCCGGTACGCTTGACCCCGTACCTCGTGAGGCAAGTTTGAGAATTTGGAGGGCATTGCAGACACGACAGATTTTTCGTGCACCAGCCGCCATTAGTGTACCTGGCGGTGGATTTGTCAGACACGGGCATCGAACCAGTGACGTTCAGATCACTGGGTCGGTGCCTTTACCAACTGGGTAAACGAGCCTAGTTTTACGTATATATTAAACCATAGAATAGTATTATATTGCTTCTGACAGCGTAACATAAAAATATCTATGATTTACTTCGTAAGAGATTATTCAAAATAAAATATTCGTATATTCTCAATTTGATTCAGTACTTGGACTACGTCAGTGTGAGTTATGAAATTTTAAAACATACAAAATACTTTACCTGTAAACGTGAAATGCATATAAATTCCGATTTATTTTTCTATTCGTTATATAAAGAGGAGAGAGAATCATTTAGAATATTCAAATTTCAGTTCTTCTTGGTGTTTGTTCACTTTAACATTTAATATCTCTGAACCTCTCAATATAGCCGTTACTAGTAGAAATCCTACTCTTATAGTTCGAATATGGTGTTATATTTGAAATATGCATAAACTAAAATTATAATGATTGTTTTGCCCTTTGAAGTATGCTTTAGTTTTTCTCCACAGTTAAGAAAATATTTAACATAAATATTGAACATAAATCTTTAACATAAATATCAATATCTAAAGCAGAATGTGTAGGCGAAATATCACGAAAGTCTTAGCACATCTTCGGGAATGCAGATAGATTCGTCTGGAATAAATGCTACACCTTAACTGATACTATTTTGGATCCAAAGTAATGTGTCAGAGTGAAACAATTCGGCTTGAATGATACAGTACAGTTTTCTTTTAAATTCTATCTTAGCGCTGTTTTCTACGCCTTCTACGAAAACGATAGCATCAGCAAAATATTGTAACCAAGTTCTCTATTCGCATGCAGAAAACAAAAGATATAGAAGCGAGAACTCAGAAATAGTTTTTAGCTAAATCAGTCAAATTCAGATAATTAAAGTTTTACGATTACGTATATAGTAATCCTTTCGTGTCAAACATTTACTATTTTTTTCACAAATCTCTCTCTCTTTCTCTGTTGTGTTTTGTATATATATATATATATATATATATATATATATATATATATATATATATATATATATATATATAATTTATATTTAATTTTTGTAAATTCCTTTCAGAAAGTCATGTGTAATGCTTTTTTGTTTGATATTCATATTTATAGATTCATATATAATTATACACTATAGGGACAAAATTATTTGGACACTGCAGAAAATAGGTAAATATGCAAATACTTAACTTGCTGAAGGTTTTTCTCGGAATAGCATGGGTAAAATAAAAAGCAGTTCTTTTGTATTACCTATTCATTAACCCTAGTGGAACTTTGCAGCGTGGACCTGAACGTGGTGTGTTCCTACGCGGGCTCGTTATGAGATCCCATCTGTATAATCATTCTATGCGGGATATTGCATCCAAACTGGATAACTCAAAATCGAGTATATTGTATGATTTCAAGCGATGGCGTAACAACAGAAAAAAAAAAGTCTCGGACGGCCTCATAAACTTACAGAACGCGACAGAAGATCCTTCGTACGCCATAGCAAGAAGTCGCGCACTGCTCTTGCCCCTGATAACACTGTAGGGGTCGGAAATGCATCTGGGAGTTTCATTAGTAGCAAAACTATCCGCAAAGAGCTGCACATGATCAGTTATCATTGTCGAGCAGCTGCATACAAGTCATTGTTTTCACCTATTAATGACATGCGTCGTTTGGCCTGGTGTGTCGCCCAACGTTCCTGGACCGTTGAAGAATGAAAAATTGTTCTTTGGGGGAATGAGTCTCGGTATTCATTCTTCCAGCCTGATGGAAGTGTTTGGAAGTGGCGACAAGAAAGCTGATGTGTACCTCGACGGTCTGGATAATTTGGCCTTGCCTACACTGTGGCAATACTACGGCGATGATGGTTGTTTCAACATGATCGAGCTCTATGTCGTTATGCAAAACGTGTACTGGACTGGTTTGCTGAAAATGAAGTGAATTTGCTTCACTGGCATTCTCAGAACCCCGATGTCAATCCTCTTAAACACTTGTGGGACGAATTTAGGCGACGGATATGAAACCGCTACCCACGCCCATCTTCAAAACAATCGCTTCTCACTGCCTTGCAAGAGACTAGCTATCCCTACCCAGACTTACAGAGAATTTGTGGAAAGTATGCCTCCATTTGATGTCTCTGCAATACAGGAAAAACGAGGGCCTACCCGTTGCTAAGTAGATTTATAAAGCCTTTTTTCCGTAAAACATGCACTGTCCAAATATTATTTTCCATAATAATATTAATATCATGACAGAATACGACATTCACGTATGATGATTTAATGTGATTTATACACAAGATTTGCAAAAAACAATTGAGTTTAGTTTTGTTAATAAGCAGAAAAATACATTGGAATCACTCGATGTTTCCAGTGAAGTTCAAAATTATTTCAATTTATTAAAGGATTTAAAAATAATTCAATAAAAAGCTAGTAACATATCCATATATAATTATAATAATTAAATAAAAATAATAATTTTTGTCAGGATATTTAATTCATATTTATTTAACGAATTTCTGAGAATTCTCCTAAGATTTATGATAATTTATTTTGTATCTTTCTTTGGAGTATCTTAAAATATTTAGACAAGGTAACAGAAAATTTCTTCTACTTCCATGACTCAAAAATATTAGATAAATTACGAAGTGATTGAAAAGCCATAAACAGTAGAATGTAATGTTCTTTGAAACCTCAGTTGTACTAAAAATCCTGTTACAGGAAACTATTGTTGCCTGTGAAAAGAATAGTTTCCTGTTATATGATATCATTGGTATCATAGAATAAAATACACCAAGATTAATATTTGACCTCCACGTATATACTGTGTCCATGACAAATATTAAGTTAGTAATTTTTGTAGCCACTTCAGAAAATACCTTAACTTGGCCATTACTAAGTAGGTCTTCAAACATAAGCATTTCGAACGATAATGTTAGTTTTTAGGTTGCGGTGGATGTACAAGATAAAATTCCCTAGTATTATGACAGGAAACTGTATGAAACTGTCTTTCAAGAGACAAACATGAATCACTTTAGAAACTTAATCACCTAAACAAATTGAAGACTATTATATGCTTGGGCTTCCCGTAATTCAAATATTTGTGTCTTTTGAGAAATAGATAATATTTAGATTCACAGTTAAAACTATAACACATTAAATTGTCTATTATACTTATATTTAAAACAGGAAACTTATAAAAGATTTTATTACATTGTAGTGAAAGGAAGATTTTTGACGTACTACAATAACATCATTAGCAGGGTACATCGATCGTTTTCTATGAACTGTACGAATCGTATTGATACAATTACATTTTCTTAGATTTCTTATTACATAACCATGTGGCTGAAAACTTTATCATACAGTGTTGATAACAAAGTAAATATTCTTCAAAGATAAAGAAGATATACACCATTCATATACAGTATGCCCACTAAAGTCCCTTCCCACCCTCTTAACTTCGGAACGGCTGCTGCTATATTCATAAAAGTGGTGTCTAAGTATAGTAAAGTAGCCATGCGCTACTGAATGAAACCACCTACCGCGCCACCTGGTGGAAAACTGTGGAGTTAGCATTCCTATCTCGAAAACGGAACGAGATAGGGAAAAAAGTGATTTACAAAGTTGTAGAAAATCATCGATTTAGTACGAAAGGATACCTTGTGGGCATTAATGCGAAGAATAGAACGGTTAAAACGAGCATTTGTTTTTACGTGATTTCTTACACTGTGACGGGACAAAGGATCTGAAAAAGAAAAATGAACTAATTTTAACAGTATACCTTTATTTGAGATGCTCAAACTTCTCACCGTCAGCTGCAATACACATTTGGAACCTCGTTTGAATGTCACGTTGCACACGTTGGAGCATAGAGCGAGACACGTTGGCACAAGCGTCCGTAATGCGTCGTTTAAGGTCCTGCAATGTTTGTGGAGGGGTCGCATACACCTGCTGTTTCAGGTATCCCCACAAAAAATCCAGTGGAGTCAGATCAGGCGAACGTGGAGGCCACTCTTCGAAACCGCCATACCCAATTATTTAGTCCCCGAATTCCTTGACGAGGTACTGCTTCACTGGAGATCTCAGCTTTGGAATATTCAGCCATGACCACGAGCACCACATACTACAACCCCAAGAAGATGTCTCATTTATAGCTGTCTCGGGTGAACAGGCGTGACGTTTCTTACATATTTGCATACTGCAAATTTCGCATACTGCAAATTTCGAACACCAAGCGCAAGTTGCGTTGAGTTGATGCGACACTATTTTACACGATCTACTTATTGTCTACTCTGTTTATAAAGACAATCAGTACAAGGATGAAACCCTCGAGGTTTGAACCGTGGTCCCTTTGATTGGGGATAAAAAGCGATGTACCACTGTACACGTTGCGGTGTCGTGTTTTGCCCGAAAGATAATCATTTCTCCTTTCGTTCAAGTTTCGTGACGTCACAGTGTCGGAAATCACGAAAAAAACAAATGAGCATTTTAACCATTCTATTCTTCGTATTATTGTCAAAAAGGTGTCTTTTCTTACTAAATTGATGATGCTCTACAACTTTGTAAATCACTTTTTTTCCTTATCTCGTTCCGTTTTTGAGATAGGAATGCTAACTCTACAGTTTTCCACCAGGTGGCGCGGTAGGTGGTTTCATTCAGTAGCGCATGGCTACTTTACTATACCTAGACACCACTTTTATGAATATAGCAGCAGCCGTTCCGAAGTTAAGAGGGTGGGAAGGGACTTTAGTTGGCATACTGTATAATTTTATGCCTTATTTACTGTAAACGAAAACCATACTTATTAACTACTGTAGATTGCAATCACACATGGTTAATTTTCATAAAAACTCAGATATACATATTAAATAACTTTCAAGTATCATTAGAATAATAAAAATGAACATGTTACATTTCAAGCGGAGTGGAAAATTTTTTTATTTCGATAAATAACATTAATTCTCTTAAAGTAGAGACTTTAGTTTCGATACCTGCTAACTGCCCATCTATATCTAAAACATTAATTACTGAGATGAAATTGTTCTTTAACGATCAAGTTTCTAGAATAACCGAATAAAAAATTATCACTCTAAGAAAGATTTGAAGGTTCTGGATTTGAAATATTTGCAGTTTTTCTTTTCGTTCAATTATTTGTATTAACTAGTCTATCACATAAATTTCTTCCGTTATATCGAAAATAATCTCTTGTGGGATGTAAAACCGGCTTTAAATAAAGGTATGATGAAGAACCAAGAATCTATTTACGTATTACTAAATTCAACTGAACAACAATAGTCTATAACAATACAAGCTTTATGTTCTAAAATCTCTTCGGAAAAATTACCTTCTTGACATCTTACAAAATCCATTTTATCATTGAATCAATATGTCAATGCTTTTTTTTATTTGCTTAAGTTATCTCTAGAGAGCTAACATTTTGAGTGAGAAGATGGTTTTAGATAAAAGAAGAAATGATGCGTTAAAGAAGGTAAATTCTTTAATTGTATAGATTTCTCCCGTGATTTAAAATTTAAAGGTTTCCAAAAACGCGTAATTATAATAAAATACGCCTATGTTTTATTTGCTTAAATATATCATAGAATTTTACAATAAAATGGCATAAAACCGTATGTTTCTAAGAGGATTATGCTGTCAAAAACATTTTAGGTTACACTTATCTCTAAAGAAAACTGGTGTATTTCAGCACTTTAAATCTATTTAAATAAAAATTGATTTTTTTTTATAATTTGCTATCATCAAAAAGATATGAGTAAAAATTCTTCTAAGGTTTATTTTTGCAAATTTTGTACAGTGTTCTGTGTTCATTAAATTGTCTTTAGGATTTTTTATTTGAAACAAAAACCTTGAATATATTTTTCCTTCTTCTAGATTTAAGCTGATTTTTTTTTTCATTTGAAGTAGATAAACCTTTTACGACTAATATGTATATAAATTGTAAAAACAAGCTATCCTAATTTCTTCTTGCAAAATAGTAAATCCTTCAGAAGGTAGAGCTACTTTTCATCGGATAAAATCCTAAACTAAAACGTTTTAAATTTTTAATCTGACAATCTTCAAAACAGCTTTCTTCAAACTTCAAGTACTTTATAAGTACGGCACATAAAGTATACAATCTTAAGCACTGATCATATGGACCAAAACGGAGGCAAAAACATTTTCATATTTTATTAAATGGATATTTGTCACGGTCTCAAATAAATCAATTTACTATAAACTAATTACATATTGTATTCAATAACCATTTTCATGTCAGATATATTGGAATATTAATAGGTGCTTAAACTACTAAAAATAATTCTTCGTTATCACCGATAGAAGATTACTAAATATCACTACAAAAATAATTTATTTTTATCACTTTTAATGTAGGTGAATATTGAACAAAGATGTGTATATATATATCTCAAGACCAGCTATCATAAAGTATTTCTTCGAGTGAAAAAGAGGGGTAAATATGCTAATAAAGCTGCAGGTTCACAGGAAAAAATACCTGAACTATCGGAATATTAATATTTAGATCACAAAGCCTTTAAAACAAATTTTTGAAAATTCTCATTTATTTTTATCAGTATGATACATAATGCCTCCGATCTTAAATGATGATTATACGTCGACCTGAATAATGAAAAAACTTTTCAGGTGTGTACGAATAAGACGAAATATGTCCCGGTTTCAAATAAATTAATTTACTAAAGGAGCCCGAGGTAACCTATTGGTAGCACGTATGCTCTCTTCACCGAGGTTGTTTGGTTCGAATCCCAAAAAGCGCCAATATATATATATATATATATATATATATATATATATATATATATATATATATATATATATATATATATATATATATATATATATATATATATATATGTACACAGTGGAATCTCGATCGATCGTTTTCGGATCCATCGTTTTTCCGTATGTGTCGTTCGTTTTATCCAGTCCCAACGATCATATTGCTTTGTTATGTTTCCGCATCTATCGTTTTCCCGCATTTATTGTTCATTTCAATCGGTCCCTTGAAAAACGATAGATCGAGATTCCACTGTATATATATATATATATATATATATATATATATATATATAGGACCTAGGCCGGAAACAGACGCATTGAATTCGTATACCGGAAAGTCTCTCTATGAGGTCGGAGAGGGAGGAACGATTCCCCAGGTGTCGCCCTCGGGAATTCTCGGTCAAAATCGAGGTGGCACCTAGCTAAAAAGAACTCCAACCCTTGTGGTGCCATTATAAACGGGAGTCGCACTTCACCGCCCGCTAATCTCATTACAACAGCAACAGCAACAGCAACAACAAATTGAATATATATATATTGAATATAATAAACATTTATAGGTCTTTTATACTGGAATATCAATAAGTGCCGCAACTAGAAAAATATAGCTTCTTTCTTCAGAATCAGTAGTAGAAGAATAATATCATCACGTATAATATATTTTAAATTTAATCACGGTTAATGAAAGAAAATAAATTTAAAGAATTCAAATTAAGTATAGGTTGGAGGCATAGAATATTATTCAACATAAATTTAACAAATGTTAAAACTTCATGTAAACGAATGTCTATAGGGAAAATATTTTATTTGTTGTTAAGGAAATAATTTATAAAGGAGTGAGAATTTAGGAAATTATCTATACATCTTAGTGATTTTCCGAAACTAAATCCATGTAGCTCATACAACTAATCTTGAATTTATGGGTATTCTAGAGTGTAGATATTATTCAGAAATCTATGACACTTAATATTATCAAATGGATTTGAGTTACGTTCCTAGCATCTTTCCATTAACAATATATACTGTTCTTTATAGGTCACGATGAACATTCATTAAATCAAGCAATGAAATATTTGCTCTTAACTCTAGCAAATTATTTGTGTTTAATTAAATGGAGAAAACTAAAAATACACGTTCTGTTTCTAAAAATATTTTGTATCAAAAAGGCTGAATTGAAAGAAAAGATTGCTATTATAACATATTTTATAGCCTTAAGCTTTAGTTATATAATCTATTAAAAGCACAGCTTGTATAAAACATTTATTTGAGGCTCTTAACATGTAGATGTTTATTACATAGTCCACCAAACATATCTTATGAGTAGGGACATTTCGAGTCATACTAAAGCTACATGGTGTAATATATTTATCTTTAATTGTGGATAAAAATTAATTAAAAAAATAATGATGTTGACCCCCTCTTTAATAAATAGATTTTGAGATCATATTCACATTATTCATACTTGTATTATAATTCATAGCATTTTTTTTTCTAGATGAAATGATATTTGGTAACAACTGTATGAAATTGCATTTGTTATCTAACTAAGCTCCTTTCGTAAATTGAAGTCTTCTCTAACGTATTCATTTAATATCTGAGAAAATACTGTCTGAGAATTAAATAACATAATGATTTCTTCATCAAACGTACCATCCATTGGAAATGCCCCCCCCCCCAAAATAAATAAATAAATAAATAAATAAATAAAAGATCTTCCTCTCCAGTTCTTATAACCTATCCGGACGTCGTAGCTTCTAATTGTCTATTCCAGATGTAATATTAGGAGCCATCTTAATCAAAGCATGTCTTTCAGATCTAAAACTTCAAATAAATAAATTTACTACAGGAGCCCTGGTAGCACATCCGCTTTCTTCACCGAGGGTGTTCGGTTCGAATACGGACAATCGCCAATAAATACCTTTCTGTCTAAGCTGGAAATGGACATATTGAATGCGTAGTGGATGGGGAAGGTACTATCCCCCCTGATGTCACCCCTGGGGGTGCTCTGTCAAAATTCGATGGCACCGGACTCCGACCCTTGTGGTGACTATTATAAACCTGAGCCGAACCCTTCAGTCCGCAAGCCTATAAGGACCTTGTCTGGAACACATTCAGGCCAGGAGGCGTAAGCATCAACAACAACATCGACAAGTTTCCGCTTAGCAATACAATACCAATTTTATCTTTCATCTTTTTACTCTGCCGGTAGTCGAGCCCAATGATATAAAGTCTTAATTTTATGTCAACTCCCAAATTTCATGTAAAGCTAATTCCTTTTAAAAACAGCATTCAGTTTCGAACATTTAGACCACTGCGAGGTTCCATAAAAAATTTTCAGTTAAATACCACTTGCATTTAAAATAGTTTTAAAATGTATTCTCTATTTTTGGATGTATTGCATTTTGGATCTCGCCTTTCAAAGATCTCGTTTTCCATCATTGTATACTGAAATCTCTGTCAAATATTATATTCACACATCGATTACCTCCACCGATATATCTGTTTCATCTGCATCCCAAAGCAAGAAAGAAATGATGTTATGCAGAGAACAACTGTAGTCCGCCGAATGAAAAATCTAGCTTCAAATATTATGGAAGTAAGTATACTCATATGAGAAAAGAAATCCATCATTCAAGAACGCTATTTATTAATGAACAGTGCATAGCTATCCATAGAGGTGCGGTAAATGTACTACTTTGCATAAATATATACATTGTTTTTGTGACTTCCATGGCTTAAGAGGGTTATCTATTTCATGTAAAATATGTGCATCACAAATGTCAAATTTCAAATTAACACTAGAAGGACGGAAATTTTTACTCTTACAAAAATGACTGAACGCCGTCAATTTGACGGTTAAAATAAAATCATGAATTAAAAATATTTGATGCCTTTTTTTAAAATGGTTAAATACTTTAAATTTTGAACTATTTCATACCAATATACAATAAATTAGTATATATTTAGAAATATTTTTATGCAGGTATGCCGAAGTGACAACTTGGTATGGTTTATCCGTAAAAATATACGCATGGTTTGTGCAGTCCTTATTTTTCAACACCAATATTTCCGAAGAGCCAATATTTCTGTTATTTGCAAAAGGGGGAAGATATAAAAAGCAACTAACATTTTTCCGGTATTATTTTAAAAATTTCTGCCTGTTTTCTACTATAAAGTCGTCAAATTAACGGATTTCAGTCTTAGTAGGTATACAACACATTTCCTCCCCCTCTTTACTGTCGAATATATTTTTGTAAATGTGTGTGCATATTTCGCGTAAAATTATAAAAAATCATAAAATTTCAGAAGCCTGAGGACATAAATACGGACATAGCGCTCGATAGTATGTCCGAAACCGTCAAAATGACACAGCCCTCTTTCTAAAGTTTAAATAGTCGAAAATAAGTTTATTATTAATAGTAATAATTTCAAGATAAAAATAACTTTTTATATACCACGTATTTAAATTTTCTGTTGAATCATAAAACACCTGACAATTCTATGTATTAATAAATACTTTTTAAAAATTATTTTGATGAATTATCCCATTAACTTGAAAGAAAATGATCAAATGTGTTAATAAAGAGAGCAATTATAAGAAATTTTCAAACAACAAAATTAACTGAAAATGAATTGCATTCTGCTTAAAGATGGCTAAAATTATTGTTAAAAATCGATTCCAAGATTTTTACTGGACAATGAAAGACGCAAACAAGAAAGCGAGTTAATAAAAACATGGTAAAAATTGAAAGAAATAACTCTTTTTTTCCTTAAAACATACTAAAAATTCACGCAAGGTTTAACACTTAATTTAACTAAATTGTACTTAATTACAATGCCTTCTTTCCTTTGGGACTTTAATTTTTAAAACATTTATATGGAATGCAGACACATATTATTGGATTACGTAATCGTCTACAGTGTGACCCAATATTTTGCGCATCCGTGTATTAATTTCCTCGGAAAATTGGAAATTCAGTTTAATTACAAATTCTTTATCATAAAAAGTTTTATTAGCTACCTATTGTATTCATTATTTTTTTATTTAGTGAAGACTAGCGATATTTTTTTAATGACTGAATAATGCGATTATCTTTAAAAAAAATCTAACAATATTTAATTACATATATTCTTTCATAATACGTTATTAACTTTTTTTGTGATTCAGATAAGGATTATCATTTATTTCTTCCTTTATTTTAATACACATAATACATTACATATTCCGTTAAACACAATGTTTCATATCACAGTAATTTATTTCTCTGAGTTATGTTTATTGCTTTCTGAATTTGTCCTCATCTTATTTGAGATCCACTTTCCTCATAATAACTAACCGGCTTTTGCATTCTTGAATATTAATTTCTTGTAATATATTCTTGTTTCCTTTCGCTTCTTCTAAGATGAATAGATTGCGACTTCCATACGCCCAAGTTTAACTCTGAGAAGATTCAGAACTTCTCTCTTCTTCAAACTTTTAGGAATAAACAGAACAAAATTTCACAACGAAATATGGTTCTGAAAATTAACTCGCATAATAAATAATTTCCACAACAGTACATTTCAGAACTCTCTGACTCTGGGCGAAATTTATCCTCAAAGCGTTTTAAATTTGTGCATGTGATCGATATGTTACGACCCTTAGACAATGGAAGGGAACATTATTAATGTAAATTTTGAGATGATTGGGATTTTCACGATGTAAATATTACGTCCGTCTGAAATATTTTCTTCTCACCTAAACCGAGAAGGAGTTCTAAAATCCTGAAATATATTCTCTCTCTAATCGACAGACTGTGATTAAATTATACATGTCTCGAATGTCAGATGCTATCCTTTAACATTAGGTGACTAAAATGAATCTCAGTATTTTTAGTTAATTTCTTTTAATTCCATTTCACATCCACTGGTTCACATACAATCTATTCTATCATCTCTGTGCTGTAAAAAAAAGCATTGATTTCTATCTTAATAGAATACTTTTATAAGAATGCGCTAATGGAAAATTATAATCTGATTGAAATAAGACTAATGTTTTTAATATCTCTCGAGCATAAAATTCTAAGAAATGACATTGTTATAAAATACACGGAACGTTGTCCATTCAATTTGCATTGATAGTTAAAATCAAAGTCAAGGATTAATTTCGAATCATATTTTTAATTATTTCTTGCATTTACTTTCTTTCTCTCTGAGGGAATGGAGTCATGAAATTTTCGATAGGTATCGTCAGATGTATCTATGATAAAACTGAATATTCTTTCTTTAATGTTTTATATAAATGTTACGTAAAGGAAACTTTTGTGCAAAATATTTCTGATGTGTTTCGCATATGATATTACCGTTCAGTTTGAGGGAGATAGACGTATGTGATTATATCAGATGTATTATTATAGATATTTATACTATGTTTAAACAGCTTACAAAGTGAAGACGAAATATATCTCATAGTGGAAAACAATTTTCACTTTAAGTGTTTAAATCGATTTAGCTATATTTGTTACAGAAGAATGTAAAAAATAGATTAGTCATATATATATATATATATATATATATATATATATATATATATTGTAAAACTTCAATATATTTACTATATATATAATTTTATTCTGAGTGCGTATTTATGCTTAATAAATTGAAAGGTATATGTATAACACTTTTAATATATATTTTAACTTTAATCGACAGGTTCTATTTAAATTACACTTGTCTCGAATGTCAGATGCTGTCATTTTAACATTTAGGGATGAAAATTAAATACAGTATTTTTAATTCATTTCACATCCGCTAGTTCTCATACAATCCATTCTATCAACTCTGTGCTCAGAGAAAAAAATAAAGCCTTGATTTAGATCTTAATAGAATACTTTTATAAGAATGTGTTAATGGAACATTATAATCTGATTGAAATAAGACTGGTCTTTTCAATCTCTCTCGCGCACAAAAAAGAAAGAAACGGCTTTATTATAAAAGACACGGCACGATATCTATTAAATTTGCATTGTTCTTTAAAATCAAAGTCAAGGATTAATTTCGAAATAGATATTTACTCGTTTCTTGTATTTCTTTTTTCTCTCTACGAGAATGGAGCCATGAAATTCTAGATGTGTATTATCGAATTTATCTATGATAAAATGGAATGTATATTCTTTGTGTGTTGTAGAAATGTTACGTAAAGGAAGCTTTAGTGTGTAATATGCATAATATTCTTGAAATAAAAATATGCCAGATTAAAGTTGGATGGTAAGGTATAGAAGAAAATTATCACGATACTCATGTAATTAGAAATTTAACATTTTGGAGTTTATAAATAAAAATGATATCTTCTTATTGAAGATACAACTGACTGGAAAGTTACCAAAATTTTTGAGACATTTTCGTACTTTTTTAATGAATAGAAGTAAATTCTTGAAATAAAATCAAATGGTCTTTATTGTATTTATATGTCGCAATAGATCTGCAACATATATAAGAAGTACTTTGTAATGAATTAGAATCACAGAAATTTAAACTACGTATAAAGGCATCATGATACGACTAGACACTTTTTATTGGTGTGAAGATCAACACATTGCTTTCATACCATATATTTTTTTCTAAAAAGAGAAAGCAATTAGCGCGTTTCTTAGATATTATATTGTTACAATGTAAAATTATAATTATTTATGCCTTAAACCTGTAAATTTGAATATTTCCCTACCAGTTGTTATTATATCCTTATCCCAGTTGCTGAATTTATTCCATTTGAGGTAAGAAATGAACACTTCTTGAATTCCACAGTAAACTGAAAAAGAAGTGGCTACATATTTTGAACTAAGGGGTCACATGGACTTGAAGCTTTACAAGATGACTATAAATTTGGTCTTATTATGACCCCAAAAATTCAAATAATATGAGAAAAAGAAATGTTCTTTCTTTATACATATAAAGTACATATCTATAAATATGTCAAATAAAAAAAAAGAAATTATAAATCTATAAATAATTTTCAAATTAGCAGTTTAGAATTTTTTACGATTAACTGCTAATTTTGAGTTTGTGTGCAGTAGTACTTTTAAACTATCAATAGGAACCTGATAAAACTACTTTCATATGTATATTTTATGGTACTCTACATTTTAAAACCAGAAAAATGTGCAATTCTGGCATACATTTTTATGTGGGAAAATTTTGCAAATAATTTTTGAAGTTTTACAATTTTATTCTCAATTTCTAATTTAAATAATATGTATTACAATACATTTGGTTTTACATTACAGATAAATATATTATAAGTGTATTCTGAGTATGGATTATTTTCTGTAAGCATATATCTCAATTTTATGATAAACACAGCACTTTATGGTTTTTAATAGCCAGTTAATCATATAAAATTCTAAACTGCTAATTTGAAAATTATTTATAGATTTATAATTTCCATTTTTATATATGACATATTTAAAGATATGTACTTTATATGTATAAAGAAAAAGAATTATTTGTCTAATTTTTTTGAGTTTTTGTGGTTAGAATTAGATCATATTTATAGTAATTTCGTCGACCTTCAAGGTCATGTTCCCCTAATAGTTCATCCTCAGGCCACTGAAGTTATTGTCGCAATGAAGGATTCACAAAGGCCAAACAACTTCATTTATGAATTTTTCATTGTGACAATCACACCAGTGCTCCTCGACATGATGATAAGCTATTTAATAATAGGAAACATACAGCCACCATTTTTTCATCCCTAATCTTGCTGTAAATCGATATGAGGTGTACTTTTTTTAATTGGGAAAACTCAATATTTTCTTAAAAATACATTGAAATACTCTAAATATTCCTTAGTTAAAAATGACTTCTCAGGAACCTTCAATATGTGTAACTAAAAGAAAATTTATTGTAAGACAATTGTGAAATGTGTGCCTTTAAAACTTTCTTACTGGGCAGTTAAAATTAGCTCTAATAAGAAAACTGAAACAATAATAAATTTCAGCAGTTACTTTTACACATTATTATAAATAAATTTGCTACGAACACATAATTTCTTTAAAATTAGTAAATTTACTTTTAATAAATATTACTATTATAACAATATATACAATATATATATCTTAAAATTGTCCTAGGCCCTAGAATCTTTATTATAAAATAGTCTCTTCTACTACGAACACTTCCAATACCAACTTTTTTTTTGTAAGACTGTGTACCATTGGGGTCACCAGTTAGTTCTTTTTATTCTAATGCTTATAATTTATGGCAAACATATTATTTACAATAAATTTATTAATTAACAGACACATTTTATACAGTTATCAATATATTGAACCTTTAATAACTGTAATTAGGCACAATTAGTTGAGGGTATATTGAAATATGCGTCATGCACAATTTGGACATAAAGTGTTTGAATGTTGCTTACACACAAAAATTGAACATTTACTCCACTTATCACTAGATTTGCGGCCCGATAAACGTTCACAATAAAAACATCTATCCATTTTCTCCCTTTCTCTCTGATTCCTGCTTCAAGTGTCTTTGGAACAGGTACCCACTTCTGCAGTTGCCTTTGAATTAACACTAGAACCGCGGGACTTTCGATATACCTATAACCGCGGAGCGGGTCATTTTGACCTTAGATTGTAAACTTATAAAATATGCACAAGTACTTATTTTATTGAACTAAAACATTTTATTTTTTTAATAATAATCAATATTTCTCAGAATTTACATTAAATAATTTATATAAATCAAGAGGAATTAACTTAATTTTTACAAAATCGTATAATTTAAAATTTTATGTCCTTGAGTATAATAACATGCCTCTTTAAAAAAATATGACATAAATTTCCTAATTTCAATGGAAAAACAGAGTATCTCTTTTTAATATGTTTAGACATAATTTCAAAAAATAAAAAATTTAAAATTTTATCATTTACTAAAAATTTTATCACTACTTAGTTTCACAGATTATAAAATCAAATTTACTGTATACATTTTGTACAAATCTGATTAATAAGTTTTGTACATTTTCCACAGATGGGTGATTTACATTTGGAACAGATATCTAGAGTTTTATTTTCACATTTTGAAATGTGGCATCTGACTCATTTATGCCTAATTTTTGGTTGTCCGTAGTTTTCATTGGTTGCTTCACATGCTCTTTTTGCCACCTTTTTATGTCGGAAGAGAGCAAACTTTTCTCGCATTTCTTCAACCAAGTCTTGAATGAATTGCCGTCTACTAATAGATTTTCCAGTTACAGCTTTATATAAAACCCAGGCATTGATTGCAGCAAGGTCCAAAATATTACAAAAAAACCTGCACCGGCCACCTACGTGAAGCAGACTTGACTGTAAATTTCCTTGCCATTTGTTCAATCACGTCCACACCGTATTTAGTTGCGTTGTAGAAAGCGATTGTATCAGGTAGTTTTTTTTGGGGGTTATCTGCAATTTCTACGTTTGGATGGAGACTACTTAGCAAAAAAAGTTTTTTTCTTTTTTACCTTGATAAACAGTTAGACTCGTGTCTTTATGGGTTAGTACCGTAGTCGAATACAATGTGGATTTTAACATTTTTACAGAGACTAGTATTTCTCTTCTTGAGCGTTTTACAGTTCCTACAAGGCTGGTGTTTTTGGATTTCAATGCCTCTGCAAGCTTCAGTGTCGTAAAATAGTTGTTCGTAGTGACATTTCTACCTATGTTCTCATATGGATTTATTAGTCGCAGCACTACATGTTCAGAAAGAGAAACATTGGATGGACTTTGATTATCTTTCCCAACATACGGGAATCCATTTATCAGATATTTTGAGTCAAATCTGCTGCCAACCAGAACTTGATTTCACACTTATCTGGTTTGTTTGGCATGTATTGGATAAACCTACCCCTAGCTTTTGTAGGAAATAACTGTTCATTTAGAGTTACATTAGGACCTGGTGTATAGTTAGTCTTTCAATTTTCCCTGAAACGATTCCAGATATAAGAAATAAGGGCAAATTTGTCTAGACGCTTTGATCTTGTTGATTTTATGTAGAAGCGTAAAAATCCCATTATTTCATGAAATTGGTCTCTTGACATTGTATTTTGGAAAAATGGTGGTCCTCAGTTCTTTGACCACAAGCTATCCAGTTCAAGTCCTTTTGTACAATATATACCACGTGCATATAAAATTTATATAAAAGCATCTATTGCTTCTAATGTTATATTCCATTCTCCTTCCTGAATCTGCCGATGAGCTTCATCTTCAGTACATTTCTTTATGTGTTTCAATATCCATTCATCTATAAAAAGTCTCCAAGCACTGGAAGGACTGTTGTCGATAACATTGTGTTTAGCATGTGGTGTTGGGCCCCCGTACTTCTTTTAAAATATTACACTTTGATTTTCTTCCTCTTCGTTTGTTCCTAATTGAGCGACATTCCAAATTGTCCCATCTTTGCCATCTTCATTATTTCCAACTTTGAATGTCATTGTCGATTTTTTTCAACTTTCTTTGCGTGTGTGTATCTTTTCTTGGAATGTTTGATTTTTATTTTTTATCAGATAAATTATCATCAGTATTGCGATGAGAAGGACCAGGGATTGTTAGAGCATTGCCAGAGTCATCTTCACTTTAATTTTCTTCATCCGAATCCAAATTTTATTAGCAGGCAGGTATTCATCCTCACTACTCAAAATCGAATCTTGAGAAACCTTCTTTTTCCGAACCTTCTGAATTATTTTCAGATAATTGTTTTAAATATTCTAAAGCTTCCTGAACAGCAAGATTATGGCGTTGTGACATAGTTTTTATACATATACTAATTACACAATAAAAAAAACTTCAAAAGGTCTTCTAAATATTCGCAGTAATTTTTCACTGCATTCCAACGTAGTTCGTGTTTCAAACCTAATATAATGACCTTGACTGAAAAACCTTCGCTATTCCCCCTTCTGTTACAGTCCATTTAAGGAATTCTAGGGTGGGGTAGAAGTATTTTACAGTTACAGTTCGAGAAATTGCATCTGTTTTTTGTTATTTGTGCATTAACATTTCTTACGGGTCAAATTGACCCGCTCCGCGGTTCTAGGTATAAGTGTTGATAATCGAAAAAATATTTATCTTAGGAATTTTTAAATTTGGTAAATTGTTGTTCACCTTAAAATATTAAAAGTCATAAAAGGACATTTTTTTTCAATCGATACTTTTCGCGTGGTGATAAATTAAACATCATTTTGGGTCAAATTGACCCGCTCCGCGATTCTAGTGTTAAAGACTTGCCTAATTCCACAATGAACAGTCTTCTCTTATAATTTGTGTTTTCTTCCCACTTTGGGTTAAGGTGTAACCAAATAATAAAACCATTCAATGCACTTAAATCTAACATATTGTAAAAGATGGCCAGTGGCCATGTTCTCGTCATTCGCTTTGTTGTATATGTTCGCACTAGCTGATCCATCGTATCAACTCGTGATTTTGTGTTATTATAATCTTGAATCATAACTGGTTTCGCTTCCTGTGTACTATTCCCAATTTCGGGAGAAAAATGCAATGTGCTCAAAAGAGTTACAACTTTCCATTTCTTTGGACAATAGGATAATATTTTCACTGACTTTTGAAATCCAAATATTGAAGAGTTCACCTGTCTTCTTTTGCATGTGACGAACTCCTGAGGTAATTCGGATCGATTTTTTTTCTTATCGTACCCAAAAGTATACAATTTTATTCACTAGTTCTTTTGCTATATTTAAGCTAATAAAAAAATTGTCTGATGTGATGTTTATTCCACTTTTCTCCATTCCTTTCACCATATCCATAACTACTCTCTTTCCTTGATTAACTTCTCCAGGCATATTTTATCATTTCCTGTGTATACCTGAATATTGCATACATAAGAAGTTTTACTGTCACAAGCAGCCCACAGCTCTATTCCATATTTTCCTGGTTTTGATGTACTGTCTAAATGGGCATTTGCCCTAAAGGTAACCAACTGTTCATCGACGGTGATACTCTCATGAGGAATGTAAGCATCTTGTAATGTGACTGTCCAAAGCTCAAGTATATTTCTGATTGGTGACAGCTTGCCATCAGATCGATTTGTGCGCCTATTCTCAGCATCATCAAATCGAATACAACGGTATATTTCTGTAAATCTATTCCTAGCCATAGATTTATTGAAAATTGGGCGACTTTCATTTTCATTCTACAGGTTCGTTATTGCTTCATTACGTGCTTTATACACCCCAGCAAGTATAAGCAGTCTAAAAAAGCACAAGATTTCTGTTTTATCTGTGTTATCCCAACTATCCACATGTGCTATTTTTCATACTTTATTTGCCCATTTCAGAATTTCTTCGATATTTGCTGTTATGAAGAGTTCAAAAGTATATTGTATAGGGTTAACATTTCTTACCGTGTAACGTGTAGGGCCTGGTGGCATTTTCATCACTTTCCGACCCGGTTGTCTACCTTGTGTGTCTCTTTGTGGAGTTTCATACCATATTTCATATTTATTTCTTAACATATAAAACATTTATATTTTTTATCTAAGATTTCTTAGTCAGTTAGGATACAGAAAATTGTAAAAAATATGTTTTCTACGAAGTTCTCAACAATTCGGTAAAGAATATAGATTTTTTAAAATTTAGTTACTTTTAGATACTTTTTATATATTCTTAGATACATTTTCTTTGAAATATTTTACTAGACTTATATAATTATACAAAAGAAGTTTTTTTTTACTTACACAAAGCTATTCTTTTCTGCAACATCAGGTTCTTTTGTATTTGATGATGAGTCATCTGAGAGTTCATTATCATCGTCAATATATTAAATAGAATCACCACCCCATCATCATCTGAAACTTCGTTGGTGTCTAGCTGGGTCATCAGCTGATAATTCGGAATCATTTTCTTCATTCATAATTCTCGAAATTTCTTCTTCAGTTAGATATTTCTATTTTATGCGTGCCATTTGAAATACTTCTAACTGAGCATGCTATAAAACGTTCTATATTGATTGAAATTGTTTTTACCTTATTAGTGTTGCCATCTATAAACAGCACCAGAAATCTATTATAAATATCCCTCAATTATAATATTACTCTAAATAAATTTGTTTTTAAATTCATAGTAAATTTTTTGTGTGGTCACATGTGACCCCAATGGTACTCAGTGTATAAATTGACAAAATTAATTAAAATTTATGAGCATAATGAAATTTTTAAGTATGTATGGGATGTTAGGGTCTAAATGAGAGAAGTCAATTTTTTTTCAGAATTTTAGAAATCATACAGTAATTACAGCTGTTTGACAAAGACACAATGAGGTCACTGGTGACCCCATGGTATTAGAAGGGTTAACTTATTGGAAAATTGTCAACAATGACTTAAATATCGCTATTTCACGGTGGTGTCTCTCCTAGTATTTTAAGATTTAGGAATCTGTTAATGGTACAAATGGAACCGGAAATTGAAGGAATGCATAAATTCTAACATTGAAACATAATTCTAATTCTTTATAACACATTGGATAAACAGACAGTAATGTGATGTGAAAGTGCAATCTTCTGGGATTACACAGGTCTGCAAAAAATATTTTTAAAAGTTGTTTGTACTTTGATAACTGATTTCTATGTATTTTTCATTGCTGATTTCAAAAATGAAATCCATTTTTTCCTATCACGTCAGGTTATCTCACAAAAAGGGTGTATATTTTGGTTGAAAAACTCAATTTAACGCAATATTTTACATTATTTAAAGGTTCTAAATTTTAATAAACAATTGAAAGATGCCATGCTTTACATTTACACAACAGAATATTGAAAAAAGTGCATAACTATAGAATCAAAACTCCTTCTAAAAGCGCTTCCGCTTCACATAAAAATTTCTTTTAGTGCTGTTCCTGCTGTAGACAGCTTGAGAATCGCCCCTTTTTAATATCCAGCAGTAATCCGCCATAATGTCACCGTTTCATCTCCCTTGGTACCTTTTTTTTTCCCTTTCCTTGATGTCTTGATGTAACCTTTCGCCCTGCTCTTCACTGACATCACCAAGGTTTGCAGGGAAGAAGTCAAGGTGTGATTGGACAAAATTTACTGTTATGCTCATATTACAACCCAGCTTCATGAAGTTGTCTAGTACGTCAGCGACTAATGACTTGTATTTTGGGTCATTTTTACTTCTTAGAAAACTGGTTACAACTAGTTTAAAATATACCCATGCTGCTTCAGTTCAGGTTGGGTTAACAAAGTAGGTACACTTGTGCCAGGGTCGTAGCGATCACTGTCTTAATCACTATCACACGGTGAACACAATGGTTCGGAATAATCTAAAATACTTGTATGATTTAGAGAATCTTGAGGAGAAAGTATTGGTACTTCGAGTCCATAAGGAATCGGGTCCATAAGCAATTGGGTCCATAAGAAGAATGGCTGAAGGAATGTTTGGATAAGAAATAACTTTCCTATTTTTAAAATTGAAACCTTGCACATTACAGGAACAAGAATATCAGTCATCACTCTGATTTTGGGGCTATATCCAAACCATAGATATTCCAAAACGAAAGAACTTCTTTTTACCCTGAAACCACTATCTTAGTTCTTCTGTACATATTGAACAAATTTTGTGTGGAACCCAAGGCTTATCTTGATCGCCTAATTTCATGCCAAAATATGCAAAGTACACTTTTCTAACAAAATGTGAAACGGATCTGATCTGAAAACTTCTAGCTTTTTAATTGTATAGTTACCACAAATGGAGCAGAAACAATCTGGTGAACTGAGACATTGTCTGGAATCCATTGCCCTCAAATATACCACAAAACTGTTTAAAAAATATCACCACTTTATAAAACCAGAAACAGCACGTGAACAGCACAGAGCAAAGCAATAAACTGAAGGAGAGTGTGGTATAGTGGAAGGTGGTGGGAAGGAGGATGGCGGGGATAGACAGGCACTGAAACGAAAGATGTCAGTGAAGGGATATAGTAAGGGATGGGAGGGAAGGTCGACAGACAGGAACTAATAAGAAAGTGATGCAGTTTTAACCATATTACACTAGGTTAAGAACGACTGTCAGTATATATAAGAAAGTCTATTTCATTGCAAACGCTTTAAAACTTCCTCACATTATTTTTTAAAAGAGTTTGTAAGGAAAATATAACAGCTTCTTTGGAAATATTTGCAATTTAGTCTAAACTCATAGTGATATCATACTTTAAAAAATACACAAATTCGACAAAACTAGACGTGCTAATTGCAACAGAACTGCAGGTGATTTTTTTTCAACAATTTTCCCGTAATCAGCACCAAAAATACTATAAAAATAACTGATTACATTTGAGACAATTTTTTTGTCGCAGTCCTGCGTCATTAGTGTGACTATTATTAGTGTAATGGTGCGTAAATTACTTTAAATATCTTTGGGAAGATTTTCTGTCTCAAAAGCCTTTCCAGTGTTATCTCAGTATTGGAATTTAACAATGAATAGAACTAAATATTTTAATCTTTAACCTATTGTCAAAAAGAAGATGGTTCTTCGAACATGAAAACGTGTTGCGTAGTGCATATTATTATATTAACACCGTTATCCTTATAAAATGAGATAGGAAAACGAAACTTTACTACATGAATATATGTATATTAACGATAACTAAATGGCAAGGGCACTATTGTTCGGAGCTTTGGGGGCTCGAATTCTGCTGTAGTCATGTAGCCACTCGGTATCAGCTTTAAACTATAGATTCCGGTCTTATTAGCCTTCGTGTGGCAAAATGTTAGCTCTTTCAGCAACCATGGAAATTTCTAAATATTATTAAAAATATAGTGTAAAAACATAAGAAGCATTATCCTGCAGATGCTTTAGATCATACATTTGTTATTATCTGACAAACAAAATTCATGGATTACTATTTTTGATCGACAAATGGGGCCATCTGCATGATATACCTCATTTAGTTGGCATTAAGGGTAATACAAATTACTATGCAGATAAGTTACCTTAAAGTCATCGGTGAGTAATCTTCCATAATTTTTGGTTTTGTAGTTGAGGACAAGTGATCAAAGTTTTTTTATAAGAAACGATGCAAGAAAGGAAATAAACTCAATAGAGTAAACTGACATTTTCTTAAACATTAAGAAATTTGCAACATTTTTTCACGGTATTAGAGTAAATAGAATCCCAGCTTATAACGTTAAATCAACGTCATTTAATATTTTGCAAATTTTTAATTCATTCAAACTTTTTAACTTATTTACGATTTTCACTTTTAAAACACTTTTTAATAAAAAATTAACTAAATCCATGAATTCTTATAACTACTGTGAATTTGAAAACAATTTGAAATATTCTATTGCTAATATTCCTTAATTTTAGCTATTTAATATAGGTAAAATATTGCACTCCACTAGAAAAAATAGCGTGTTATAAAAGCAAATTGAAGTTTTACCCATTAAAAATTACCAATACGATTAAAATACCAATACTAACCTCCTCTTAAATAACTAATTTCAGCCTCAATTTTTATCTTCTAATGTCTGTAATTTTATTAAAACAAATTCTAATATTACAAATACTAAGTTGTCTGCAACTGAAAGAGTAAATAATTTCGAGTAATATATATGGACGAAACTTTTTCGAATTTATTGCAAATTATTAAAAATTTTATTATCACAAAATATATCTTCCATTACTCTCTTTTCGTTTAACTTTCAGCTTCCATGCATGCTTCTAACAGGAAGTTATCTTAAACAACTTCCACACCTGAGTTACCTTCTTTACACTACACATACACATTATTTCATCCTCAAGTTAATTAAAAACATCGCCACACAATTTAGATAAAATGCTTTCATAGTTTCCTTACCTCGCGCATAAAAGTATTTAAAATAACACATTTCCCGTGGGAGCATTCTGGTTTACTCTACAATATAATTAATATGTCTTATCGAGATTTTAAAGCAAGTTGTTCAATATGTAGAAGTAATTAGCGCAAGGAGGAAAAAAACGCGTTATTACGTTATTACATAAGAATAAATAAACTTAGTTTACAGATAAAGCTTTAATTAGCAAACTCCCAGGTGCATGTTAAACAAAGCAATCTTAGCATAAGAGAAATTAGGGTTAATAGAATACTTTGTGATGCTCAAAGGTTAGTATTTCTTCGTAAGTTATTATGCAGCTGAGAATGAAGTCAAACATAAAAAGAACGTTAAACCTGAGCTCGATGAATATTCCACGCGGTCCTTTTATGATGTTCGGGGTGAGTTAAACTCGATGAAGGGTGTTTTTTACTCATTATCTCTAAATAAATGATCCAAACATGAAATAAAAGTATGAAATTTAGAATATATATATATATATATATATATATATATATATATATATATATATATATATATATATATATATATATATATATATATATATATATATATATATATATATATATATATATATATATGTGTGGGGGGGGGGAGGTTGTGTTTGTTTGTCTGTATACATCATAATATTATGGTATTATGATTCAGAAAACTCCCATGTTTTAATTTACAATGTTAATAAATTTAAAATGTTTTAAATTTTTTAATGAATTTTTGCTTTATAGAACTTAATTTAAAATTTCTATTGGAAAGTTCTTTAAAGCTTAATCTTGAAAAGTGATTGTTCTCAGCTCCTTAAAACTTATACCTAAGTGTGCATTTTCAGGATCGACTCTATGAAAGAAAATCATTTGAGGCTCCTCTAGTAAAGAATAAAAAACTATAATTCATGTCATTATCAAATAAGCATCATTTTAAAAGAATGTAGATTTTAGAGAGAAAAAATCTCTGGAGAACATTTTATTCGTCTGATTTTCTACACTTAAAATCTTACTTTAATTTCTGTTTCATTAAATTTTAAGTTAACTATATTAACTTGAATTATTAGCAAATTTTAGTTACTCTTGAAAATTCGGTACCATAATTCTCATATTTGTCCCTCAGGAGCTTGCACCTTTAAGAATTAGGCTCTAAAATTCAGTAAATATCTTTGAAATTGCTATGAAAATGTTTAATTTTACAAAGGCGACATGTGGTTTATATTAGAATTTCATTTCTTCAGATATTAAAATGAAATACATGACCTCACATGAGGATTAAAAAATTTATTAAAACATTCAATATACTACCTTAGTCATGTCAGAAAAACAGATCTTATTTTATATTATAGAGCTTTGTTGTTTCAAAACTCTTTTTCATTATGCAATTTTTACTTTGATTTTTTGTCATACAACATATGCAGCATTTTTCTGAATGTATAGATTATTGAAAAATTATATAGTAGTGATTGAGTAAGACATAGGTAAAGCTATAAACGATTTTTTAATAATGCATAGAAAAGGTAGCTTTAAGTATAAGTGTTGAAGTAAAAACACTTAATTGGTTATTCAGGAACATAAGATTAAATCTACATAATGATGATTCTATCATTAGAACTTTTGGTTCAAAATATCAAATTATTTTTGCTTTTTTCATAAAGAAATGAACTACATATTTTTAAATGAAATTTTAACAAGATCTTAGTAAAAAAGGGCAAAACCCTTTAATTCAACAATACTGCAAGTGGATTTTGGCGAAAGGCGACTTAAAACAACGATGCATGTTTCCAGAGTTTTAAATCATAGAAATGTTTAGCTGCTGAAGCTTCTACATTAAGGCGACAATGGACTGCCAGATTGACAAAAATATGTCCCCAAAACGATTTTTTCTTTTAGACAATGATTCTGCAACTCATCAGCTTTAAATTTAAAAAAGTATGTGATCCGATCATTATTAACCGAGTTATATGTATTTTTTTAAAACGTAAATAATGGAAATGTTAGTCAACAGTTTAAATGTCATTTTCTCAAAACAAGTTTTCATGTCATTTCGGTAAGTTCAAAATATTCCATGTGTCATAATTTTTCTTGAATTTTCATTAAATTTCATAAAATGATTATTTATATATGTTAGAATAAAACTTAGTAATCAATTCATTATACTATTTTAAAACAACTTAAAATTTTTACAATAAAACATTTTTTTGATAAAATTTTTCATAAAATGACCTATTTTTATCGATTTCTTTTCTAGTTTTTATAAATATGACTGTAAATCAAATATTGCTACTAACTTTTATTATAAATATATAAATCTAGTTAAGAGAGAAAATTAGATATCTGAGACAAAAATTAATGCGCATGGAGCATTTTTAAATAGAGTAATTAACAAACTGATTTTAATGAATATCTTAATTGCATTCTGTTTTTTTAATTAAGAATTTCCATCTCAAAAAAACAGTGTATAAGTATACACAATTTCATAGCAATTGGTTAATAAAGAAAAAAATGTTTTTCAATGGTCCATTGTCGCCTTAAATATATTCAGATTTGCAAATAAATTTTAAATGGTATAAGTCTTTAATTTCAAGACTATGAAATATTTTCTAAAATGAATTGAAAAAAGCTTAAAGACCCTAACGAAACGTTTAACTTTTATCATCACTTTTAATATCCTTTGTATGAAAATATTTGGAAAATAAAACAGCAATCAGATCTCTGTTAAAGTTTGATGGATAGTTTTACACTGCATTTTTAGCAAATTACGATTTTGCTTAATGATATATTCTCCTGAAGTCTCAATTATGCAAATATCAATTAGGACTTTCATTTCAAGTTTTTGCGGTACTATAGAGTATGATAACCCGAAATTCGCGATAATTGAGGGGCTGGCAGGTGGGTCAGTCATACACAAAATTTTAATCAAAAAAGATTCATTTTAAATTCATGGTAAATATTCAAGCTGCTTGATTTGTTTCTTAGAAACAAAAATTTCAGCATATCAATAGCATATTTTAAATGCATAGGCTTTGTTTCTTTTATTCATTCTGTTCCGGACCTTTAATTTCAGTGAACGTATGGACATGAAACCTGAGTACGATACATCTGTTCTGGAAAAATGAAGAGCCGTATTTTCGTTACCAAATATCGTAGGTAATGCATTCCTGTGTAATGCCTTTCTGTCCTGTAATAAATATTTATGCAAGTAACATACACCGAAAAGGCCCAGTCCTATTGATTGTTTGGCCCTCATCTATTTGTTCCACATCCCAATAATGGTTTGCGCATTCTGATACACTAAAGACTGTAACATTCATAGAATATTTTACCAGCATGGAACAATATAAACACAATTTCTATTAATCATATAATCAAAATTCTACTAATACGTCCTGTTTAACACACAAAACAAATTTCGTTTCAATATGTATGCTTTGTAATATTTTAATATATCAGCGTTAAAAATCTTTCTTATAGTAACATACATAAATCTTAAATTATAAGCTTTAGAAAATAAAGTTCTACGGCTCGTTTACATAATTTTATTCAATATTTTCACGAAATTCATCTAGTTAAATATAATATTTTGAAAATTAATGTACTTAAAACCTATAAAGCTTTACTGGTAAAATATTTTTTATTATTTACATATTCTTTAGTACAATGACGAAGTTAAACTTTTACGAAAATACTCTAACTATTAATAGTTTTATCCTAGCAAAATATGTCTAAGTCATTGAGTAGATGAGTTTTTAAAATCATAACACAATTTTCTCAAGTATCAAAACAGTAAGACTATTTAGAAAATTAGTATTCAACACAATATCAGAAGAATATGGAAAACACTTTAGGTAGTTCCTTCAACACTGTGTTCATTACTTTTTTTTTTCTTTCTTTGCAAAATGAAAAGTATCTACTTTATGCAAATGCATTAAACACAATTTGCTTCATTTTTTACGCTTTTATAAAAAGGATCTAACATTTCTACAATATAAGCAACTAATATAAACGGTGTTTGCTGTAAAAAAATACCCAAAAAATCGCGAAATCCAACGAAAAACGCCTGAAAAATTGGTAGAAACTGTCAAGAAGTTTCATTAACGAGCAAAAAAGTATTGCATAGATTAAAGATTTGAAGTTTTTAAGTATTTGAACCTTATGTGTTAAACTTTATTCCTGAAAAAAAATTCTTTTTAAAATTAATATTTGCCAAAAAACGAAGTTTAAACAAATGGTTACCATACATCACAAACTTTTAAACAAAAAGGAAAATCACTGGTGAGTATTAAAACATATTAATCCTATGGCTTTTTTCAGAGCAGAATATCTTAAAACTCTTGTAAAAAATACCATGAAATAGAAGAATACAATATTTTTGCTCATACAAGTCAATACCTAAAGACTATGATTTTTTATGAAGTCTGTTTTGAAATCAATATAAAAAAAGGATTTATCTAGTAAGTAACTAAAATTTGTCTACTTTAAAAGCTCTCGGTGAAATAAAAAATTAATATGGTGCCATATTTTCAGAGCTTATGTTTCGTGTATCTCAATGCTCTTATTTTATGTTTCATGTTTGTCTAACAGAATATTTAATCTGTTGTAAACATTAAAAATTTAAATGAAGTAGAATATTTGACTTATTATTTTTCCATATTCTTTTTCAATATATATATATATATAGTACAAACTATAAACGAGGATATAAAATCATTAAACTGTTTTTTGCTAGTATTCTCGTTTACGTATATTTTTATGTACTAGTTTGAAGTTAACAATAGTTTCTATTTTTCTTCTTAATGGGGAACGTGCTGCAATGTATGACTAAGTAAATATAGGCAGCTCTTTATATTTAACCATATATATTAGGGTGGAATGAAAAAGTGTCGATTTTGACTTTTTTTGTAAATTACTTTTAGCTTGGGTGCAGGAAAGTTGTTACTCTGGATCAATAACAACATGCTAAAAGGAATTTGAAATCTGATAATATTTTGAAGTGCCACAATGACCTTGAAAAACTGAAAAATCAGAGAAAAAACAGATATGCATCAAAAATTGCCATTCGTTAAAATCTTTAGAAATCTTTTAGCTTGGGTTTAAAAGAGTTGCTCATTTCTATCAAAATGAGCATAAAAAAATATTAGCATACATAAATATCTAGAGGTATCACAATGAGACTGAAAATCCAGAATTTCAAGGAAAATCAGATTTTTTACAAAACATTTAATTTTTACATAAGGAAAGCGCAATTCAAATGCCAATGATAATTCGCATTATTTATGCGTTGAATAACATTTATGTGGAAGAACAGATAAGATTCTATGAAACTATTTGAAAAAATTATTATCATAATCAGCCTTTGTGTTAAACTTTTTCATTATGGATCGTGATTTCAGTCTTAATCGAATGTATCCATCCCTTTCATTTTCAAAAACGCTGCAGAAGCTTCTGTTACTAATCGAACAGACTGTTCCACATGTTGAGTGTGACATGGTAATTTTTGAAAAGTTAGAACTTTATCTTCATTAATACCCATCATGATCTCGTCTCGGCTAAACGATCTTGTCAAAGGCGGGTCAACATTAACATAGTTCTCGTGACTTATAGTTTCATAATAATCTTTGGCTTCAAAGTTCAATTTGGGAACCATTAAGTATCGAATGCCTTCCATTGACCTCTGCTGATTCTTGGCTTTCAGCACACGTCTAAGAGCTAGTTGTCTAATAATAGCATTTTCATCAGTCATCATGGCTAATAACATGTTCTCTGGGTGAGCGAAAAATGCATTCCTCTGTATTACATTATCAACTACTTTCTTTATATTCTGAGGAAGACATCTGCTGAATGCTACCATTTTCCATAAATGTCGAGGACCTTCACAGCAATCTGATTTGGTTTTGATTGCAAACCAAACTGGTACATAAACATTAATTATGTATATGGCCAAGTTACAAGATTTACAGACGGATCAATTGATGAAATGTACAAACGGAGTATTCGGCTTGCAGTAGTCAGCCACCTTGAATGTGACATTGGTCCAGGTTGTATATTGGCTAACTCTTGGCTGCAACAACCCGACATAACAGCTGTGGCGATGTTATATAAGTATTTTTGATCATTACTTAATTTTTTTGCATCAACTTCTGGCAATACACTACCCTCAATCCTGTTATATTTTTGAACTGGTAAAACACAATTTTTCAGAGCCTTTAAAATTGGTCCCGGGAAAGAGTTTGGACCATGGGTTTCGCCATCAAGGTTGATTAACAGGTGCCTCAGTGGAAGTTCATTTGTATGGAGGAGGCACACAAACCAATGAAGAGGCTTATTATAATGTACCTCTAATAAACGAATTACACCTCTTTCACAACCAGTATTTGCATTTGTTCCATCGCATTCTACTGCAGCTAAATCATCTGTCATAAACATATCTTTAGACAAAAAGGTTGTAATACTGTTTTTAATATTCAAAGAAGTCCCTGATAAAGGTGTGATATGACCCAGATATTCAGAATTTGGCTCTTTTAACAAAGCCACATATTCTTCCAGGACATTGATAGGATGGAATTTTCCACTTTTTAGCACTGTCTTTCTGGTTCTGTCCTTTCTACCATCAAAATAAATTGCTTGCAGCATAATTTTATTTGGTTGTACATTAAATTGAAGTTCATTTCGAAGCTTTTGCCTCTCTCTTCGCATTTTACTGCGATCTATAACTAAGGATGTGTCACCTTCACTCACAAGGCCCATATCATGGAGTAAAGCCGACGAAACAGCTGCAGCACTGCAATCTGATAGGCCCCATCTATCGCATTCACGAGCCAATGTTGGGAGAGACTCACGCATTTGACTAGTAGAGGGCAGTTCTCAGACCTTCGTTTCTGCTGAATCATAGAAGCATACGCATTCTGAAGTATACTTTGTTTCTCTTAAAGAGGGTATAAAATTGCAATTATCCTGTTGTACCAACACTTGATCATCGTAAACATTTGTGCTACGTTTATCAGTACAATCATCTGATCTTGATAATTTAGAAATTTTCGATACTGCTTCCTGTTTCTGCATTCGTTTCTCCCTTTGTTGTATCTGCTTTGTAACCTTCTGATCAATACTACCAATCATCATCTTCCTGTTAGTCCACTGGTCAGTAAGAAAGTCTCTCTCCTTCACGGGCACTTTTCTCGACTTTTCACATGAACAATACTCAAATGACTTACATTTGCAAGCTGCAATATCAAATAACTTTTTTGCAGTTTCCTTAAATGCTTTTACCTGACTTTTATAACTCTCACAACTAGATCTTTGTTTATAAGGTTTAAGAAGCTTACGATATTTGCTATGATATTCATGAATCTTAGTATAAATTAGAGCGTTTGAAATCGTTGATATAGATGCTCTCTTCCAAATTTCTTCAATATCCTCTATAGCGATTTCAGAAATTTCAGAAAAAGTAGGTTCCTTAGCTTGACCTCCTATTTCAATCTCTAAACGAACGAACAAATAATGTTTCATGACCTCCTCGTATGTGGGCAGAGCACTTTTATTAAATGCAGCATAAGCTCCAAACACTGGGCAATTATTAAAGCTAGCACGTGTTGTTCGTGATAACGTAGACTTGTAATCTGACATTCTAATAAATAACAATAAATTCGCTTACCTCTTCTTCATTAAAATAGTCCACAACACTGAAAAGAAAGAAATTTTCACTAACGAGTCTCTAATACACACGTTAAAAAAATTAATTTTGCTTTAGAGCTAGAGATTTTGATAACATTGGGAAAATGGCGCCTTTCTTACTTGCTTTCACCCTCCCTGAATGCTTGCAGAAAGGAAGGGAAAAAAGTTAAATTTCCAACTGAATGGTGCTGCCATCTCTTAGCAATCTTGGCATTTACTATGTGTTAAGTTATAATAGATACTTAAATTCAATGATTTTCCAATTTTAGTTCAAATTTTTAGATTTTCACGGGAGTTGTGGCACTTGAAGATATTATTGGAATTAAAAACTGTTTTGAACAGGTATTACTGTCAACTAGTAGCAACTTTCCCGCATCCAAGCTTTTTGATCCGAGAAAAAACTTTTTCGCTCCACCCTAATATATATGCGTAATTTTTGTAAGAGTTTAATTTTTTCTCAAACTTCATAGCTCTAGCTCTCTCTCTCTCTCTCTCTCTCTCTCTCTCTAATACACACACACACACATATATATATATGGGGGTAGTATACGTACGTATATAGGACTAGCTGAATTCTCCGTGCTACGCTACAGATTACATTCAGATTCAATACAATGGTCAATGTATGCAATAAATGCCAAAAGAATATATTTATAATAAATACATCGATCAATGTATGCAATTAATGCCATAAAAAACAGAAAGAAATATTTATAAATATTCGCAACTGATATTTTTATAGACAAATTAATGTAGAAGGAAATATTCAAATTAAATGCAACGGTTAATTTATGCAATGAATGTGTACGTTTAATATCCATAAAACATACTAATTTGAATTAAATTCTTAAAAAGTTCCATCTCAATTAGTCCGCATTTTATTATTTTTTGAGAATTTCTTTCGTTGTTATGCACGTGACGCATAATTTCATAAAATGATTTCGTTATAAAGGAATTTTTATAGTATTTCTCGTGATGTAAATTTATATAACCCCCAGATTATTATTTTAAATGGAACCTTTAAAAAAGTTATAAAATCAGCTTAAAAATTTAATTTAAAAAATCTAAGAATTTTTCAAAAATCTTTTTAGTGCACCCCTGCACTATAAAAAAAACTACCATACAGAATTTCAACCCTTTCAAAATTCAGGTCCAGTGGTTTGGTCTGTGCGTTATCTGTCAGTCAGTCACGGAACTGTTTTATATAATAGATAATGTATTGTCTATAACCTTCCTGAAATTTCATAAGAAGATATGTCTGTGACTAATATGTGTCATTTCAGCTGGGGTTACATACGCCCATGCCAGGCTCTCAACTTTCAAGAGTCTCGGGTTAGCATTACTGATTTCAGTTGATATTTCCATCCTTGCATACAGTAACCCGCGGTAGGTGTAGTGTGTACACACAACCGATATTATGGATGAGAGAACACTGGCTTATAAACTCCAACCAGAATTATGACGTCGTACATAATGCAATTTAACCACCGATGATGTAATTATTTGGCACAGTGTTCTCGATTTTACTTTTGTAGATTGAGAGTATGATTAGCTTATTAGAATCGACTATATTGAAATCTAACTGATTGTAAACAAATATGATTTCAGAGTATATATATATATATATATATATATATATATATATATATATATATATATATATGTATGTGTGTGTGTGTGTGTGTGTGTGTGTGTGTGTGTGTGTGTGTGTGTGTGAGTGTGTGTGTGTGTGTGTAAGTAAGTAAGTAAGTAATGCTAGGAAAGTAAAGTATATTTAACTATATCAATTAAGGTTAAAATTAGGCACATTAGCGTTAAAGGATAATTTACTATTAGAAATTCTAGCGTTTTCCAATTCAGGAAGTAGGTTTTTTTTCGCAGTGGAGAGATCATGGTCATCCATAATTAATTGCTCTAACGCGCTCGGACTGATGCTATCTTGAACAGTCAAAGGGGCATGATGGCGTAGTCACCGGTGACGCCATACCATCAATAGACGCACCTACGCTTTTGCATAACGCATGAAGAAATTAAAGACTTAGATTGGGGAAGAGTGCCGTTTGCTGCGGACGCGCCTGACGTGGGGCTGAGATGTTGAGGGATGTGCCGATTTAGCTGGTTTTATAGGGGTAATCAATTAGTGTCAATCAATAAAGGTCTTGGTTGTTATTTAAATAGTGTTTCTTTGCCACTTACTTTATTTAACGACTGCCATTAAGTGTTAGTTAGTAGATAAAATAGTACGCGGTGTAAGCACCGTGACATACACACACACATATATATATGCGGGAATTCTACTCTTGTAGCAACACGGATAAGGCGCCACTTGAGCAGACGAGTTCCAACTTAAACGCTGGTGCTGAGTGGGCGGATACAAGGGAACGCACGCTATGTTTACTTTCGCAGAGTGCAAACGGCTTTACCTAGTGCACGCAGAGTGCACGCTATCTTGCTCACGCTAGACAAGCGTTAATGTCGTGTCAGACAGGCACTGACATTTTGTGTTTTCTTATTGTGATAATCTGTTGTGACCATAAGTCGTAACTGGTCTGTGACTGATTAAATATTAGTCAAGAATACGTGTTATTGCATTTTGATATTTCAACCGTGGGAAAAAATCCCCCCCCCCAAACACACACACACATATATATATATATATTACAATGCGGAGACATTCACCTATAATTCACCGCAGTTTTGTTGGTCATTTTATTATGGGGGTGCCATATAGGTATACCAGCATTGCCCCTATGAAGGGAGGACACAAACGGAGGCATTTTAGTGGCGTTTTGCCAGGATTCGATATGAGCACCCTCAGCACCGAAAACCAGCGTGCTGTACCACAAGGCCGCCACGGCCCATATATATATATATATATATATATATATATATATATATATATATATATATATATATATATATATATATATATATATATATATATATATATATATATATATATATATATATATATATATATATCAGCAAAGATATAATTCACCGCAGTTTTGTTGGCCATTTTATTATGGGGGTGCCATATAGATACAGAGGCTGTTCGCACATTTTTTAGACGATTTTGGTAAGCGGTAATAAAAAATCGTTTGCTGCAAAAGAAATAATTGAAATTGTACTATGTTTTTAAAAGTCAAAATTATCGTCTGCGGCTTGAAAGTTTTGTTTCTATTCAAAATGGCGTTTTTAACAAAGCAGTGGTTCGAAGGCTACATTTATGCTCTTTCCGAAGAGAAATATGCATACTCCGTTATCCAAAAACGATGTGAGAGTCATGGTTTTGTGATATCTAAAGCGTTGATGGGTAATATCGTCATCAAGAAAGGAAAAAAACGTCAAATTGGAGCCTCAAGTGGGACAAAAATTCCAAACAAGTATCCAAGGAAAAAACGGACATCTTCGACTATTGCAATGGTACGTTGTTTAATGTTAAAAGAAAATCCACCTAGTCAAAGGACAGTTGCAAAATTATTAAAATGCTCGGTGTCCACTGTAAACAAAATGATAGACGTTGATTTAAATCTTAAGAAAGCGAAAAAACGCAATGTGCATCGTCTTCTTCCAAATCCTATCGCTGAAAGCAGGACATGCTTCAGAATTCTATATGAGAAACACTTATCCAAAGAAAAATGGAAAACAATTGTCACAATAGATGAATCATGGGTATATTTAAATGATTGCAACAAAAAAAAATAGCCATTTATTATCATACAAGGGGAGAAAAAAATTTAAGTACATGGTTCAAGGAATCGAAAGAAAGTTTTTCTAAGGGATTCGTGATTGTTGCTGGTTTTTCTTATAATGAAAAGTTAAAAATGAAGAGAGTGGAAAAAATGTCAAGATTAACTCCAAATACTATCAGGAACATATTTTATCGCCAATTTTTCTGAATGAAATACCATCGCTTTACCCACAGTGCAATCAATCTGTGAGACTCCATCAGGACAAAGCTAGCAGTCACACATCAAAATCCACTGTAAATTTCCTAAAAGAAATGGAACAAAAAACTGGTATCAAGGCCATACCCTTCACTGATATCCCTACTAAATCTCCCGATGTATCACCTATGGATTTTTGTGCTTTCGGACTTTTAAAATCTGCAATACCCAAACGTCGTCCCAAAACCCTTACAGGACTCTGGAAAGCTGTTCAGGAGAAATGGGATAGAATACCTCTTCTGACCCTTCAAAAGGCATTATTATCGTGGAAATTGCGGTGTCGAAAGATAGTTCAGAATAAGGGATGTCAAATAGAACATTTAAAACACAAGAATTTTATGTAATTTAGTTTTATCAATACAATATACATCGTCTAAAAAATGCGTGAACAGCCTCTGTATACCAGCATTGCCCCTATGAAGGGATCACACAAACGGAGGCATTTTAGTGACGTTTTGCCAGGATTCGATATGAGCACCCCTCAGCACCGAAAACCAGCGTGCTGTACCACAAGGCCGCCACGGCCCATATATATATATATATATATATATATCAGCAAATATAATGAAATTCTTTCAAAAAGTTTTTAAAAAAAGACTTTTTTTCATCTATGAAATAAGTTTCATCTTCAGGTTTTAAGCACTTTTAAGATAGCTTTAAGATTATGTATAACATGTCAGTTCTTAAATCTCTCTGTTATTTTTAAGAAAAAAATTAGCTTTACTGGATTAAACTTTACAGGGTATTTTTTTAGATCTTAGTGTTTAAATTACTATCTGGAGAATAATCAGAGAATTTATTTCACGTCTCACTATTCATCCGATCATCTTAACATATCTTTAATAAAGTATTTTACTGGGTGCTTTATAAGATTCAGAAAATATGTATTTGCAAGTAGATATTTAAAGCTGATTATTTATATATATTGTGACTCGTAGTACTTAAAATTCTGCGCATACAAACTCTATTTCGAAATTTGATTTTTCTTCAGCAAATTAATTTTTTCTATCTTATGTCTCAGTAATGCTAAATGAGATCAGTAATGGTAAATAAGCTGCCACATGTCTAGAAAGCCGTTGTTTATGAATTTTTTTCATATAATCCTAATTTTTTTAATTCATTTCTTTCATCAAGCTGAATTCTTATTTTATTGATATTCCTATTTATAGTAAACTGGTTATTGTATGTTTCCTTTGTAATTTGTTCTTAGAGGGAATACCAACGAATTCCCCGATGCCTCAGGATACACTGAACGTATTCAATATCAACAGCTTGAATTGAAATATATAATTAAATTGCCTAAAACTAAACCTCCATATCACTGATAGTTATAAATTAAATTATACCTTCGTTCTATGAGAAGGAATAATCTATTAAAATTGCAGAGCAGGATCTGCATATGATATTAGTCCTAATTTTCATGTCCTCTCAGCATATTATGTATTATATGCTACAGGATATCGTTATATTCTGGATACCTCAAGAAAGGGAATGAGTAACAGAGAATCCCTTTTGAAACTAATGCAATCACTTGGGAATATTTGTAATGGTATAACAGAAGGTAGAAGCATGAGATTTGGATCAAACATTTAACTTCATTATTCATCACTTCACTACTAGCCTGATCCAAAACTTTATGCGTCGTGTTAGGATGTAGTTTATATACTTTAATTACCATATAATGCAATTCAATGAAACATTAGTTGCAGTTGTTAACACCAGATGTATAATATCTAAAAACGTTTCAGTGTTTTCATAATGTTCACATAAAAAACTTAAACTGACATATAAATCACGTTATTTTATTGTTTTAAATGCAATACTTTTTATTAGAATTACGAATGCACCTGAAATGACTCGATATAGCCCACTATGGCCTTCCAGATTTAAATCCTGGTGGTGTAGAACTGACCGTGGCAGGTCTCTCTGTAAACTAAACCAAGCGAGATGCTCATTAGGGTGGGACAAAAAAATTCAGAAACTTTTTTTCAAGTCGTGAGTCCGCAGAAAAGTTGCGAATTTGGGAGACAAAAAGAGGTAAAAAAGATATAAAATTGGTTTATATCTTCCGGTCGAGCATGTTCTTTAAAAGTTTCCTGAAATTTGGAAAAATTCATATATTTACGATAAATTTTTACATTTTTAAATTAGCCTCTTCCAGGCTGCAATAGCTCTAATTCCTATGTATTGGAACCACAAAAACAATGTTTATATATTATTTAAATTCATTAACATCTTCCGGTTGCGCATAGCCTTCAAATTTAATGAAACTTGGATAAAAAATACAAATGAAGGTAGATCACAGTTCAAGGATAAAATGCTAACAACTTACATGTTTATTGGTTTCCTTTATTCAATACAAGTTTAAATGTTTAAAAAATCAAGTTATTTTAGACCATTAGTAATATTTTTGAACATATTTTTTTAAATTGAAAAACTAATTTTTTGTCTGAAGTGTCGTAAGTCCAAGAAAAATCCTATTAAACAATTGAACATCTCCTTTTTCACTCATTCTTAGCTGAAGGTTAGGGTGGAGCGTAAAAAAAAGTTTTCGATTTTGTTTTTGCCCTAATGCGGAAATGTTGGGTACTGATAGGTAGGTAACGTATGCAAAGTTTTGGGAAAAACGAAAATATCTTCCGTCTCCATTTCGTCAGTGATTTTTAGTAGATTTTTACCAAATAGTTAAAAATGTGTATTTCCATTGTTTTGTATGCAGCTCTTCGCTTTTTCTGAAATAAAATTCAGAAAAAAAACTCAGAACTCACAACGGCGAGGTGGCTGCATTGCAAGTTCCACCCGTGCCCACCCATCCACTCAACCATATGGTCATTTAATTCCTTTTCTCTTGCAATTATTCCGATTTTACTCGGTTCTCGAATTTGGTTTCAAAGGATGGCATAGCTTTTCTCGACCCTGTTGGGGTTCTAACTAAAGCTTCATACTTATTTTCTCAATACACAGCCGCAGAAACCTCTGTTACTAGTTTCACGAAACGTTCAACACTTTGGGTGTGGCAAGGAAATTTTAGGCTTCCCAGGTGTTCAGCTACAGACTCTCAACTGGAAATCAAATTTATCAAATCCACTTCTGTCAAGTGAGATGTTATTAGGGATTCCGTCAAATTACATTTCTACAAATCAATAAAGTCTATGTATAAACTGCCTGGAAGTTGAGTGACGGAATGTTGTAGTGTCTGAACCCTTCCTTTTATTCCTTTCTTGTTTGTAAAATCCTACGCAGTCCAAGTTCTCGGATGGGCTGTCTGTCGTCTGTGATCATTGACTAGATGATAGTTTCCGGGTGCCCAAAATAGCCATTTCTATGCATAATGGGATCGACTACAGTCTTTAATTCGTTTTTAAAATAGAGCGAGACGTTTATCGTCTTAGAATGCACAAATTTCGTGGACCATCCGGGCAATATGGATTTAGTTTTACTGTAAATCACATAGGTGCATACACTTTTATGATGAACTCTGCCAGAGTTTGAAGTTGGTTTGAAGGTTCTTAAGAGCTAATGTATAAACACATTATTTGATTTGCAGTTGTTAGCCAACGTGCATGCGACATTTTCCCAGGGTGCTTTAGGGACAAACTTGATGAGCAGTTTCCATTTGTGACAGCCTGACAAATATCCCAAAGGTATCAATTTTCTGTGCTAAGATCCTTTATGTCAATGTCAATAGGTTTCGATTGAACAGTCGTTAATACTGACTATAAAACCGGCGTAATTCGCTGTTTTGAGGAAGCCATTGGGAAACACTTGCACTGGTTTATCTGCCAGTTACGCGCAAATGAGTTGCCACTCCAACACTTATTGCGGTATTTGAATGGTAGAATGAGTGGCTCTAATGCATATTTTGGTCCTATTGGGAAAGCATTGAAAATTGTGAAAGCCTCCCAATTGTGAGATTTGTAGTCATTTCGAGCGAATTTCAGAAACTGAACATAAAGGATCTTAGCCCAGAAAAACGTTACCTTTGGGATATTTGTCAAGCTGTCACAAATGGAAACAGCTCATCAAGTTTGTGACTAAAGCCCCCTGGTAAAATGTCTCATGCATGCTGGCTAACAACTGCAAATCGAATAATGCGTTTATATATTAGCTCTTCAGAGACTTCAAACCAACTTCAAACTCTGGCAGAGTTCATCATGAAAGTGTACGCACCTATGGTTTTTGCAGTCAAATTAAATCCATATTGTACGGATGATCCACGAAATTTGTGGAAGACAATAAACGTCTCCAGCTATCTTAAAAACGAATTGAAGACTGTGGTCGCTCCCATTATCCATAGAAATGGCTATTTCGGGCACCCTGAAGCAATAATCTAGTCAATGATCACAGACGACAGACAGCTCATTCGAGAACTTGGACTGCGTAGGATTTTTCAGGCAAGAAATTAATAAAAGGAAGGAATCAGACACTACAGCATTCCGTCACTCAACTTCGAGGCAGTTTCATATATAGACCTTATTGATTGGCAGAAATGTAATTTTACAGAATCCCCAATAACATCTTACTTGACAGAAGATGATTTTAAAAATTTGATTTCCAATGGAGTGTCCGTAGCTCAATACCTAGGAAGCCTAAAATTTCCTTGCCACACCCAAAGTGTTGAACGTTTCGTGAAACTAGTAACATTGGTTTCTGCGACTGTGTATGGAGAAAATAAGTGTGACGGTTTAGTTAGAACCCCAACAGGGTGGAGTAAATCTATGTCATCTTTTGAAACCAAATGCGAGTCCCGAGTAAAATTGGAATAATTGCAAGAGAAAAGGTATTAAGTGATCATATGGCTGGATGGATGGGTGGGCCCGGGTGGAACTTGCAATGCAATCACCTTCCCGTGGTGAGTTCATAGTTTTTTCTGAATTTTATTTCAGAAAAAAGTGAAGAGTTGCATACAAAACAATGGAAACATACATTTTTAACTATATGGTGAAAATCTGCTAAAACTCACTGACGAAATGGAGACGGAAGATATTTTTTGTTTATCCCAAAACTTTGCATACGTGAATTTTCCTACCCACATGGAGACGGAAGATATTTTTTGTTTATCCCAAAACTTTGCATACGTGAATTTGCCTACCCACCAGTTCCCGAATTTTCTGCACTAGGGCAAAAACAAAATCGAAAATTTTTTTTACGCTCCTCCCTATTGAAGGTACTTTGAAATCTGATTTATGGGTGACGGTAAGCATGGTTGACCGTGGCAGCAGAGTCGTTCTTATCAAATCATCCCTATATTCAGCTCCGCAAACTTCCTGAAGCTTCTGTCACGAGTTTCACACATCGTTAAACTACCTGTGCATGAACTTCGAATGCCTTGAAAATTATATTCCAATCAATTAGGGACTGAGTCACTTTGAATATGTGATTCAATCTCATCGTCACTGATATCTTTAGATGGGGGAAAAGATAAATCACAGTCCATCTAGTTAATTATTTCCGTGTAGTCTTGAAATTGAGTTTTGGCGGCATAAATGTTCTGATAGTTGCTCTCTTTTGATATAACTATCTCGCGTTTCGAATTCGACGAAGTCCGAGCTCTCTTATGTGTTTTGTATTATCTTTAGTCATGGTTAACATTAAATGTTCTGGATAAGCGAAAAAGTCATTTCGTTTGATCACAGGGTCGACAATATTACGTAACTCATCAGGCAGATATCTTGAAGATTGTATTGATTGGTACACAATTTTTGTTCCCCCTGTAAAGTATTTATTTGTTGTAATGCTAAAACACATTGGTATGACTTCAAAATAAATACAAATATTTCTTGAAGCTCAGATGTGGGACTTTCTTCACTTAAGTACAATCTGAGAGTTCGATTTGTTGTTGTTAACCACCTCGAATGTGGCAAGGAACCAGGATCCCATACCATCAAATGCTGTTTACAGTTTTCCGACTTTATTGAGATGGAAATATCGAGTAGATATTGCTGATCCATACTTAGTATACTTCTGTATACTGTGGGGATCTCACAACCAATACTCTTGAAGTCAATCACTGGACGTTTATCGCAGACACATAGCTTTTCACCGACTGGCCCTCTCAAAGATTTCGGACCTGTTGATTTACCGTCTAGGTATTGAAACAGATGTCGGAATAGCAGTTCATTGAAATGAATAAGTCAAACTGTCCGCTGTAACGGTTTCCCCAGATGTATTTCGATTCGGCGAATCAGACCACTTTCCCAACCTGTATTAACAACAGATCCATCTCATCCTATGACAACTAATTTTTCAAGAGAAATACCTCGACCAGACAGATGAGAAATTTTAGAAGTGACAATATCTTCAGAACTTTCAGAAGTGAAATAAACATGGCCGACGAGACTGAACCCAGTTCTTGAATTAGCGAGTAATGTTCTTCCTTTTTTACTCTACAGAACCTTTTCGAATGAGCTAAATCTACCTCTAACGTGTTGTCCTTCATCTCATCCAAATAGAGACCTTGTAGTGGAAATTCGCCAGATTTACTAGACAATTCAGCTTTAACATTATGTTTTTCTCTTCTTATTTTGTTTTAGTCTATTACATGGGAGACGTCAGAATCGGCAATTTATCCAATATGGTCAGTATCGCTATCTTTACTACAAGGGTATTGGTCTTCATCGTCAGTTTCAACAACATTTACATCTGAATGGGAGCACGGTGGATTCAGATCAGATTCAGATTCATCATCCAAAGTAAAATGGCTGTCACGCGATCTCCTTTCCAATGATTTGTTAAATTTCTTTGTTTTAGACACGTCTACTACTCCATTTTTTTTTTCAAATTCCGTGTACTCGTAATAAGTAAACCTATCTTAGCCTATTAGCAGGTATTTTATTTGATTTTGCACAATCACAGCTGAAAGTTACATCGCATTTACACAAATCAGGGGTTTTGTTACAAATGCAATTAACAACAATGAGACATTTGCAAGCTGCTACGTCAAAAAGCAATGAGCAGTTTTGCTTAATCTCGTCAATTTTCTGCTTAAACGAATCTTTATTTTTATCCCGAGTACATGGTTTTCGTTGGTTGTATTATTTATCATGCAATGCATTTATCCGCACGGTTCTGTTATCTGTAACCGTTGGGATACATGCTTTCTGATACAAACCAATTATTTTGTTAGCTACTGTAATGGCAAGTTGTAAAAACTGATGATTTTATTTTTAACTTTAAGCGCCAAGTCGTATCTTTGCTATGAACAACGCCGAATCACATCCTCCCTAGTAGGAAGCTTGTTTTATGAAAAATCTTTAAGTGTACTAAATATAGGGAATTCAAACCCTTATATTGTGATGATTTTCTTAGGTACAGCCATATCACCGTTAAGTCACAAAGTTACACAGAAATGTCATAACACAAATATTGAAATAAATGTAAATGTCAAAATAAGAACTGCAAGAGTGAACGAAACGCACATCAAACACGAGAAATAAATGCAGACTGACAGAACGTTTACAAGAGAGTTATAGGTGGGGGAAGCGTCGTAGTCTTTGACCCGCGAGAGTTACGACGAGCGTGAGAAATTGTTAGATTTGACAGCTGTTGCGAGAGCGGAAGACCTTAACCGATTTGAACTATTATTTTTTCTAAATCATTATCGGTTCGAGTAAGAGTTGAATAAAGCTATTACATTTAAATACTGACAAGACAAAAAATTATAGTAAAAATCTATTTCGTTTACCAAATTTGGCAAAATTTTAGAGCACATGCGCGCCTGGAAGATATAAACCATTTATATTTATTTTTTTATTCCTTATTACTCTCCCCATTTCGCAACTTTCCCGCGGTATTATGACTTGTAATTTTTGTTTTTGGAACTTTTTCGGCCCACCATAATGCTCACACCAAAGGTCCATACAGCCGGAGCACAGTGCGGCAACCACAAAAAAAAACAGAGAAGAACGAAGTACAGGATTTGGAAGAATGCCGTTAAACAAGCTCTTGTAGAAGTAGCACTCGCAAGCAAAATACACACTCATAAACAAAAATAAAGACAAAACAAAGGAGAGGTAGCACTGATACAAGTAAATATTTTTTATTATATTATGAAATTTTAGAGAAAATGGGGAAAATACTTTCAATTCCTTGAATTAGGCTTTAATGCCTAAAAACGTTTTGTCAAATCTACTTTTTCTTCGGTTGCTTATACAACTTTCCTTTACTTATTAACTGACTTAAAAGAAAACGTCAAAGAACAGATTAAAAGGCCTTTACAGAGCTCCTTCTATTTTCCAAATAGAATTATTTGTTTCCGGCATACCTCTTCGTTTTCCTTTAGTAATGTTTCCCTTCATCTTCTCGTAATTGTAACGAACTTATGTAATGGATAAAATAATGTAACTGAATACTCGTGAATACAGCAAAATATAGCACACTTAAACGGAAAACATGGATGTTAAAATTAACTCCACGTCGTTAAGAGGTAAAATAAAATAACACAAAAATGTAAATGCTGAATCTAATGGTAGTTTGTGAAAGAATTAGTTATAAAGTAATTAAACGGACGCTGATGTTCACACAGGAAGCTGATAAAAAGGATATACTTCAAAAAGAGAAAGAAACTAGATAACTACAAAGGAAGGACTAACTCGTTGCTCAGTGTAAAATCTAAATGAACAACCTTGTATGTGGTGAAAAAAATTAAATATTATTCTGAGATACAAAAAGAAAAATCTCTAGGAAAGACATGTATGTTATTTAGGAAAAATGTAAAAAAAAGTTATAAATGATATAAAATTGTATTAACACTTTAACAACTATAATTAATTACACGCAGAAAAAAAATCTGAATCCGTTTCCAGGACTGCATAATGATTAAGAGACAGAACGAGAAAAATTTGTATCGAATTGATACTTTGTTCTTTTTTTTTAAAAAAAAGAAACTTTTATCTTAACAAATTGTCTCATGGACAATTTTTACAAATGAGGAAAATTTTGAAATGAGAACGCGTGTTAGAAGTTAAAATTGTAGAAACTATTAATTTAAATCTTGTAGAAAAGTGATAAATAAATTGAATCAAATATTTATCTTACTCTTTTCGAATATCATGCCATTATGATTAAATAAAACAGTATTCATATGTTTTATGTTTATTTAAATGTGTGACAAAAATCTAAAATAGAGATTTCATGTTGTATAATTTTGACGAAAATGTCTTGATATCAGAAGAATCTATAGGTATTCTTTTCAGTTGGCAAAAGTAATCAAATATTGAATGTGATCACAGGATCATTGCTTGTATTTGTGATCAATTTCAAGTCTTTAAGTTAAAGTTTTAGTGTTGAGTTGCATAAATGAGCTTTATTGCGTGTATGCCTTATTACTTATAGGATAAGAAAGGAAGGTGCGTATTACTGTAAATTATCCTCATGTGGAAAGTAGTTAGCTGTCTGAAAGCATTTTTTTAAATAAACGGATGAAATTTTTAAAACAGCATTTTACGTACACTAATGAGTACTAAATCCCCGTTAAAGGGTTTACTATTCCAACAACAAAATCTTTCAGTTTTCTGTAGCTAACATTGACCGAGATGCAACCCAAGCACATTCAGACTCAAGTACGAAAAGATTGAAGCTAAAACTTACTTAAAACATGCAATTTCGAAGTTTCCAGTGACTAAAAAATTTATTTCCGACAAATTTAAATACACAGCAATTCTAAAAATATACATAAAATCAAAGCCTTGAATCTGTTTTATAATCAATATGTTCTGGTAGTAACTTTTCGGAGAAAATATTCATTAGCAAATTATAGCTTTAAATATTGAAAAAAATGTACAATATTCTTTACAGACTGGACTGTATGACATTAAAAGCAAGATGTAAAATAAACTAGAATGAATGTGTAAGACTGCAATACGTTTTATTTAGGAACATATACCTCGATATTCCTGAGAAAAGTTTGAAAAATATAAATAAGAATAACTTATATTTAATGAAGTATCTATTTGCTTGTTTGTCACATTTTTGTTTTCAATTTTCTGTATCGATTGATCTAACAGTTTAATATTTAGAAGGAATGTATAGCTTTCAAGGAAAAATTGTAAATTCCATACATACATAAAGTACTGAATGTACACAATGTTGAAAATAGTGTTTAAACACATTGTTGGTTTTTAACCATTGTTGTCAATTTATTTTAAATAATCTTTCAACAAAATTATAAACATTAGGAATTATGTAGATTCTTTCCTCACTACTATACAATGGGGTACTTATTTCTTTTTACTTTTTTTTTAATATGAAAGGAAATAGTCTAAATTTTTAAATGTATTCAATCGTCTTACAGCATAAAGTATTGGCACAAAACTATTAAACTAAAGTACAGCAATTTCTAATTATTAAATGAGGAATTCTGCAAAACAACACAGATATTATTGCTTATGGTTCCACAATTATATAAGTACTGCAATACTTTCGCAGCAAAAGATATTATTTCAAGGCTGAATGATACGAATTTACTGCATTCATATTATTCAGCCAATTAATCATTACTTATGATTCAACGTGACTATTATATAACTATTGCATTAGTTTTGTAGCAAAATATTTTATTTCAAAGTTGAATAATATGAATTTAGTGCATTCATATTATTCAATCTATTAAACATTATTACTTATTGTTCAACGTGACTATTCAATAACTATTGCAATATGTTTGTAGCAAAAGATGTTATTTCAAGGCGGAATATACGAATTTACTGCATTTATGCTATTCAGCCAATTAACCATTATTACTTATTATTCAACGTGACTATTGCAATGCTTTTGTAGAAAAATATGTTATTTCAAGAAATAATAATATGAATATACTGCATCTAATATAAAGTGATTATTACCACGGAAAATAACTCTCTATCAGGTGCAGATTACCATTTTAATTCTTACAGTTAAAGAATTTAAGAGCAAGATGATACATTCAGCATAACTGGCATTAATGTTTTACTTAAAACTTTAGAGGATGTAAAGGAACAGCTACTTAAACCGATATCTTAAAATGTACTTAAAAGAATTCTCTTTTTGAGTAACAATAATTCATTTTTGAATAACTGCAAACAAAACTTGGTATTTTAAGTGTCACTGGAAAAAAAACATCATATGGCCTGAACAGAATCCTCGGACTTGAAAATATTGAACTACTTAATAATGTTTATGTACTAGAAGTAATCAAATGGGTGGGATCTTGGAGGAAACTCGTTTATAATGCGGCCGATTATACTAATTGCAGGTTCTAATTACATCTTACTCACCTAACCTATTTTTTTGTTATTGTTTCAAAAATTTCGACTGAACATTTACAAGCAAGCAGGGCCAACGTTTGGATCTCATTATTTGGTAAAAATATTTACTGAATACTTTTGGGTCTTAATGAAGAAACAATTTGCATACAACATGGAAGTTAAATTTGGAGAAGGAAAAATGCTATAAATTACTGTGATTATGCTGGAAATCTTGGACTAAATTAAAGGCACTTTACAATTTGTGCTATATATTAAGAGATAAAGACTAAAGGCAAACAGGACTTCAGTTACTTTATATCTTTATTCTAATACAAAGCTAAAAATACAATGCATGCACTTATGGAAATGTTCACTGCATTACCTCCTGTCTTGGGAGGTGAGTATATTTATCAAGAATCATGTCCAAAAATAACATAAAAATATCTGAAAGACAAAAATGAATTTGAATAAATTTGACCACTGTGCATATGTCTTCTTAGAAAATAAAAATCTGGATTTTTAATTAATCAAAAATTATAAAAAAACATAATGAGACTCGAAAAAATTTAAAAACACTGAATTAATCATGAAGTTTTATTAGTTAAAGTAGTTTCCTTAGAATTAGAGACGTTTTTGGTACTTGGAAAAACTTCCTTCACAAAATGCTATCATGCTTACGAAATTGATATTTGTCTGCAAACAATGTTTACAGACACTGATAATATAGCTATATTTGAAATCTTTAGAAATTAATGTAATTGATAACTTTTTTAAAACGCATTAAGATTATTAGAGCATATGTTTTTAAAATTTAGAAAAATAATTTTTCTGAGGGCCTAGCTCCAATAAAAGGGAACGAATCATTCATCGAATGTAAGCTTTTGATAAATTTTGAACAAATATTGCTTCTTTTATAAAGATATTTGTTTTCCTTTACATTTATATCTTCCTTTAGACTTTATCTTATAGTTCCTAAAAAATAATAGCTGTGACGATATAATAAATCATTTGTATTTTGGTTCATTAAGTTATAGTTCAATATTTATTATTTTGTTCTAGCTTTGAACATTAAGTTTGCAGTATGTAATTCTGATTTTCTCTAATACCGTGCTCTTTCTTCATATCATGTACATTTTCTTCCAGCTAAAACAAATACGATTCTGTTAAAATAAATATTTAAAGAGAGGCAAAAAATGTAATTAGCTAATTAATTTTCCTCGTATTGTGGGGCAAGCTGTCAGTTTAAATGATTATCAATAATTATAATAATTTTGATATTAAGAACATGTTGATGAAACGTTAGCGAAAAAGAGAACTGATTGCGAACTACTTCATAGGTTAAATTTTCTTACACTGACATTTAAAATTTAAATCATAATAATTATTACAGGTACTAAAAGAGATTTCGCATATTTACGTATCAAGCTATTTTCATTTTTAATTCAAGATGTATTTTATTATGTATAAATTACCTATTATCCTCTAAATTTATTAATTTAAATTTTCTTCGTAGAAACTATTACACTATTCTATATATATCCTAAAAAAATTTAAATATTAATCTCTGTTTTCAAAATTTTTTCACACTAGAAGGCCGGATGAGGTTCCAATTTTGACTTTAAATGACTTTCGTATTATAAATGTTGGCAACCTCGGTTTCTATTACTTTTCTTAACTAATTCTTTTATTTAAAATAAAGATATATTTTTTGTGTTTATTTTGTTGTCTTTGGAGACTTGAACCTAATTTACTTAGATCACCGGAAAAGGGAAAAATAACCCATATTATATATTATCGGAAATAAATACATGAATTTAGCTAGAATGTTCTTAACAGTTGCTAATAATTATATATAACCACCACTATTATTTTTAGATTTTATCTTAGTGGTTTGGGGAAAATAAATATTCTAATTGAAGTAAATTCCACGGCATATAGTCTAAAATGCCTAATCTATACTAATGTATAAAGAGAGAGAGAGAATTTTGTAAGTTTGTTTATATGTGGAGGGTAATATCCGGAACCACTGCACCTATTTAAAAAATTATTTCACTATTCGAAAGGTACATTATTCCAGATGAACATAGGCTATATATTATGTATATCTGATCAGTAGAAAGAAAGTTAGGGGCCTAAATTTTGAGCTGATGCTTCACCTTTATAACTTTTTCTTTGTCAACCATAGTGAAGTAACCATAGCAACACATCAAACGATATTTTGATTTATTACACTGATCTGCATTTTTTCAAATTTTTTCTGTTGTTTCAAAATGAATATGTGTATCTGAATGGATTTTTTTCGGAGATTCCGAAAATGACCTTCAAAATTGCGTATCACGTCAAGTTTTGTCATAAATGATGAAAATGAGAAATTTTTTTAAAAAAAGTTTTTTTATGACATTGCTATATGGTAACGTTTGTAAAGTGTGAAAATGATCTATTGAGGGGCAGAATAACTGTTTAAGGAACAGATAAACATCAATACATATTCGAAAGCAAACATTCCTAACATTGACCACTGGGCTCCCCTTCAAACTTCCTTTTTTTGCATCGTTTTTGGTGTGCGTACAGTCTCTGTCCAACATCCAACAATAGTTGGCCATCATATGTACAATCCACTTTCCTTGGTATCTCTTTTCCATCACTTTATTATCCTGATAGAAGCGCTCGCCATGTACTTCCGAAAAATCACTAAGATTCTTAGGAAAGTAATTGAGATGAGCATGAAGAAAATGAACTTTGACGCTCATTTTGCAACCAAGCAGTTTATATGATTCCAGAAACTCTTCAACTGAAGTAGTGTAATTTGAAGACCTCGTGTTCTCCAACAAGTTGTGTACCACATTTCTGAATGCAGTCCATGCTCGCAATTCGCACAAACACATGGTTTTCTCGAATTTGTTGTCTACCATTAATTTTCGTATTTGAGGGCCTACAAAAATGCCAGCTTTAATTTTTTTCAGTCCTGACTGATGCAAACTTACTACACAGGTACTGAAAGCATTAACTGTCCCTGCTTAAAGCTGTCATGAATTGCTTCATTAGGCCAAGTTTGATTCGTAAAGGTGACAACAGTATTTTCGAGGGATCAACTAGTGGAACTGAAGCAATGTTTTTTTCGCCAGGTGTGAATGTACTTCTGACTGGCCACTGCTGCCGAACCCAATGTTCCGTCCTTGGTCTGGTGTCCCATTCACACAAAAAGCAAGGAAATTTTCTGTAGCCTACTTGTTGTCCGAGCAATATTCCAATCACCTTGAAATCCCCCATAAAAACCATTTATGAAATTTACAGCAGTAATTTAAGGTTCTCGTATGTATCTTTCAAAGTCACAGAATGTGCTACTGGAATGGATGGAGGGATGTTAGTATTGTGAAATAAAACACCTTTTAAACTGGATTTGCTGTCATCTATGAACAACCTCCCCTTTCCTGAATTGTAATTGATGTTGAAGTATTTCATGACTGCCGGAATGTCTGGACAATATATCAAACCACCTTCCTCAGCAGAAAACGGAACCATTTCTGCTTCTCAGTGTCTGTACCAGGATAATCTCGTATTAGGGTACAATAAATTCTTTCCATGAAGTCTTGATCCTAAAAGCTCTGCTGCGTCTTTGGGTAAATTCAGATCGCGAACCAAATCATTCAGTTCATGCTGTGTAAATGGCACTGAGGTTTCGTCCTCCATGATGTCCGGTTTGTACATCTCCTCACTTGCAACATCGTCTGAATCGGTGTCTGTTGGGGGCTTGATATTGGACAGGGATGGCACAGGGATGGATTGACTATGGGGCACTGGTCTTATGGCAGATGGGATATTGGGATACACAATGTTACGCTTACTGGTACTGGTATGGCCCCCGATATTCACTGTGCAGAAGTAGCAGTCGTCTCTATGATTTTTTAGTGTACCACGTACCACGCGTACCCTATACCAGTGTACCACGATCTGCCACCTCGAATGGCGCCACATGTGACCAACAGCAATAAGGGAGCGCTGGCGAGAGGTATGAGTGACACTACCGTGCCAAGATAAATTCTCTCATGTTTCCTCCTTTGTGAGTGGCACAAAACGTGACGTTATACAGATGAAACAGTTGCAATTACATTATCAGCTAAATATTGATGTTTATCTATTCCTTAAACAATCATTCCGCCCCTCCAGAGAACATTTTCCCGCATTACGAACGTTGCCCTATAACAATGTCATTACAAAATGCCTTTTTTTTTATTTTCACATTTCCGTCATTTGTGAAAAAACGTGACGTGATACGGATTTGTGAAGCTCATTTTTGGAATCTGAACAATAAATCCATTCAGATACACCTATTCATTTCAAAACAACAAAACCTTGCATATTAGCGTTATCAGTAAAACATTTAATATTTTAACGATTCAAGTGGAGGAGGTGTTGAAAAATACAAAAAGGATTTTTAAAATTGGCAACGTTCAAGGATTTATTGAAGAAAATTACATTTGGAATTACGTTTTTCATTGAACATTTAAGGTAAAAAAATATTTACAATTTATTGGCTATAAACTGGAAATTTATTGGTAAAATATTACAGAACTTTATTTAACTGATAAACTTTATGTTTTTTAAATTATGTACAATTGTATGCCCAATTTGTGTAAATCGAACTTGAATTATTGAACTTTATTCAAAAATCAGTGTGTTTCATTGAAACTGTGAAATTTAGTGATTATTTCGAATAGGACTATGTTTGTTCCTTCATAAGTGAAAAAGTATTGCTTCAATTGAGCTGAAATTTTGCATAGATATAGTTCATAGTTCATGTTAAAACATAGGCATATTATTTTTTGAAAATCATGTCCCGGAGTTTTTTAAATTTATGTTTTAAGGATTTTGCCCCTAGAAGTTGCTATTTCGACAGCTTCCGTGGCTGTCCTCTCTGACAGCGGGACTATGGGTCGAATCGTACCAAAATCGGCACGCGGGTGGCCCCGGACACAATTCAGTGCCTGACATAGTCGGATTTTTGAATTTTTAATTTTAAAATGTTATTAAATTGTTTTGTGCCATTTTTGGTGCTTTTTTGGTACCATTTTTGGTGCAAGAGCGTGCTAGTGAAAGCAGTATTGAATGTAACCAAAGAATAATGAGACAAATAACTCACATTCGTGAAGTAATATCAATGACACGACTGCAAAATGTTCTGGTTATACACACAGTTCGATCTCCCTTCCAATACAATCCAGATAATAAATAACACAAAGATATCCAAATGAACACAAAGATATCCAAATTGGAAACATGAACAAAGTTTGTAATAAATGCAAAGCCAAGAAATGAGAGGACGAATCTCAAGGACTTTCTTTCGCTGAGGGAAAATTAAATTTAATAGATATTCCTGAGCCGCCGCAACTAATCAAAGATCTCATAATTACAAGATAAAAAGAACAATTTATATTCCATGTTTTTAAATTTTCTGTTGAATCATATAAGCTTGACAATTCTATGTATTAATAAATACTTTTTAAAAAAAATTTTTAATGAATTATCCAATCAACTTGAAAGAAAATAAAGTTAATTGGAAGTTAACTTGCGTTTAACTTTTCGTTCCCGTCCCGGCTAATAGATGACTGCACCAGTCTGTAAAACAAAATTAACTGAAAATAACTGAAAATGAATTTAATTATGCTTAAAGATGGTTAAAAGTATTAAAATAATGCATTGCCATCTTGTTCTGAGTTATTCTAAAAGTTTCAATTGTCTAGCTAGTCGGGAAGTTAGTTAAATATCGATTGCAAGATTTGTACGGGACAAACTTACAAACCCACAAACTCACAAGAAAGCGAGTTAATAAAAACATAGTAATAATGGGAAATTATCCACTTTCGGCACATTTATTAAATGATACAAGACGTTACAATACCATTTTTCAAATGACTTCCTTCGGGGCGAATGAAGTTAGGGAAGGTAGTTTTATGCCTACCTTTAATGTTCGTGGACAAATTTACCGCTTATTGGCAGTCTACTTCCACTCGAAGGCAATAATGTACATGTGACGTTTGAAATTCAGCCTACTAGTATGACGTTTATACACATTTATACCAGTAATATTATATTTGCTTGGTTCCGGCCCCTGCGATTATTTGCATGCCTGATACTATATTTTGTGTTATTGATACTTTACAATAACTGAAGATGGCAACTTCTGTAGATACTTCAGTCAATATGATGGAATGTGTTTTCAATTTGTATTTAGGACGAGGAACCAGTTATGTACGAGGAACTTCGCTGGGATCGTCCAACAGGGCATCTCAGTCCGTTGTGATATATTTTGTTTTTCTAATCTATATAAATAAAGCAAAGTGTCTCTATGTATGTATGTATGTATGTATGTATGTATCGCATACAAATCTACATTTCCTGACGAATCTGGTTGAAACTTCGTATACTTATGTTTTGAAGCCTTAGGTTAATTCTAAGATAAGCATTGAAGCTTTAAAATAATTATAATACTTTTTAATTAATAAAAAACCAACAATTTTGAGGGGTGACAACAGTAAAAGGAAGCTGTTACATTTCCGGGAATCCCCGCCCCCCCCAAATGTGTCTCTCTAACTTGCGATCTTTTACTTTCTGAAATTTGGTAATTTGGTATATTACATATCGTGTTTGTACTTCAGAAAGCCTAGTAAACTGTAATTTATATTGTTTTATAATTCACGATGTACTTTTAAAAGCATAAACATTCGTATATCTTAACTAAATAGAATCAGTCTAAACTTCAAGCACAGTTTTCTGATTTGTGATTCACTTTCAAAATTAGACGTAGCACAGAATAGAGGTCCAAAAAATTTAAAAGAAAGTAAAATCAAATTCAATATTCCTCTTATCCACCCTCAGGCGGTCACAAAAGCCACTCAAATTCACGATTGTACACAAACGATCTTCGTTGCCATTTTCATTTTAGAAGTTCATTTGTTCAGTAAATGCTTTTGTATTAAAAGGGAAATGTATCTTTATCAAAATAAATACTTCATGCGCGAGCGAATTTTCATACTGAACTCTTGAAATTTTTTTTTAACTCTAAATAGGAGCAGAGAGTGGCAACAAAGGTTAAAACTCTGAAACCATGTTTTACTGTTCTTAAAAATTTCCAGACTTCAAGAATCATTTGAAATTTATATTATATTTATAATACATATATTTATATAATTTAATTTATTTATTTATTTATATATTATAAATTTATTTATTTATTTATCTATTATAAATGTATTTAATTTTAAATCATTACTATATTTTATTCCTTATAGGTTAGCAATATATTATTTTATTCCTTATAGGCAAAATCTAGCTGAATTCTGAGGAGTTAAATCTAAATTTATATATTTTTATATTGGGTTCTCTCTTTATTCATGTGTATAACATTTCACATGCCTTTTTTTACTATGGAATTTATACTGAGTTTTTAAATTGATTTGGGTTAACAAACATTCTTAAAATCCAGGGAAACGCCGGCTCGCCAGAGGGGGGGAGGAAAAGAATATTTCTTCCGCTTTTGACTGTTTGCAGGACGTGGGATGCGTATCCACAAAATTTAAATACCTTTATTCGTTGTTTTTTAGTATTTACATTCTCTGGCAATGATTGACTATATGGGCGAAGCACGAGTTATAGCCTTCCTATAAAAACTATTACAACTTTCGGAATGAATCAGGAAAATATTTTGAAAGAAATTTTAACAAGCAATAGATCCAGTTTTTTTAACTGCTCGAATGTTCGATAAACAAACATTCTGCTCATATTTAGCTTTTACAGATTATGAAAAAATCTTCAGCTCTCGCTTGCTGACTTTTTCCGAAACATTGACGTTCAAATCCTTGACGTGGTGCAATGCTATTACCGCACCACGATTTTCAAAATCACTTTATTTAAGTTCTAAGAATGCCACTGCAGTAAAGCGTCACCATCGGACAAATTCGGAATTAAATTTTGGCTGGCCTCGGATGTAGAAACTAAATGTATGCTGAATAGTTTTCTATATTTGGGGAAAACAGAACTCCGCCCAGCTAAAGAATCCCTGGGAGAATATATAGTTCTTCGGCTTGTGGAACAATACAAAAAAAAGGTAAAAACATAACTATTGGCAATTTCTTTCCTTTACTTTTTCTGGCGAAAGACCTAAGAAATATCAAAACTTCACTTCTCGGTAAGATAAATCGATCGTGGAAGGAAATTCCAGCGGAAATAAAAAATGCAAAATTTTCACTTTATCATTCAATATTTTTTTAAATTATCAAGATATTGCATTGACTTTGTATGAAGAAAAAAAGGATAATAATGTCATTTTGCTGAGTATACAAGAGGTAAAATATTTATTTGGAAATATTTGGTATTGTTGCAAAGTACAAGTATGCAAGATCCGCATCAACTAAGATTTTAAATTTTCTATAGACTTTCTGTGTCGCAATAGCCGACGAATACGTTGGAAGGGATAAAATTACAAAAGCGGCATTAATCTAAAATAAAGTTTATCTTAGAACAGAAAATTCCCCCCATATTCAAACACATAAGTCAAATGTCCATATAATTTTCACGATTTCATTTTATATACTGAAATTTAATCAGCATTGCGATAGTAAAACGACATGATAGAATGTTTGTAGCGTCCGTAATCATGATCGAAATTTAGAGCTTTGGCTTTTTGTGCTTCTGAGATACCTACTGGGGGCACAGGACCTTGAAGCTCGAAAAATGGCCATAAATATGTTCCAATTCTAACTACAAAAACTCAAATAATATTCAAAACAAAACTTTTCTTTCTTTATACATATAAAGTACATATCTTTAAATATGTCATATATAAAAATAGAAATTATAAATCTATAAATAATTTTCAAATTAGTAGTTTAGAATTTTATATGATTAACTGTTGATTAAAAATCATAAAGTGCTGCGCGCATCATAAAATTGAAATATATGCTTACAGAAATAATTAATGGTCAGAATGCACTTAAAATATATATACCTGTAATTTAAAACCAGAAAATTGTAATAAATATTATTTAAATTTAAAATTGAGCATAAAATTGGAAAACTTCCAAAAATATCCTAATTATTTGCATAATTTTCCCACATAGAAAAAAAAAGTATTCCAAAATTAACCAATTTTCTGGTTTTAAAATGTAGAGTACCATGAAATATACATATGAGTGCAGTTCTATCAGTTTCCTATTGATAGTTTAAGAGAAATACTGCGCACAAACTCAAAAATCAGCAATTTGAGAAAATTGAAATTAAAGTTTCATTACCATTTTCTCCTATATATATATATATTCCTGACAATAACTAAAATGCCCCAGAAGCATAAACTAATCCTTCTTTTGTTTTATTAGATTCATCGATTTTCTTTTTTCTCTTATCTTAGAAATTCGGCCTCTAAACTGTTACTTAGAGCTCGTTTTTCTGCAAATTTAATGCGAGCTTTATCAGCTTCTTTCGCATATGTTTTGCTATGAACACCACAACTAGGTCTAATTTTTCCATTATGGATAATATTGCCTGCTTCCCATCATTATAGTTCGCAATGGCTGAATTAACTGCAATTTCTACAATTTTTCTTGCAGAATTCATTGTTTTAGGGCAAAACGTCCAAATTAATGCATTCAACGACTCATTCGCATTCTGTGTTCGACCACCAATGCATCTCTTTAGTAAATCAGGATGAGACAGGTCTATGAAGACAGGCTTTATGGCATCCATAACTGCTTGAGGAATTGATTTGGTGTGCTTAAAATCCATATGTATGCCACTAGTAACAGCTTTTTTTGTATGGGCACCAAGATTCACTCCCATCCGGGCATAAATGATGCGTTGGTTCAGTGTCATTTGAACGTTTATGGTACCATATGGCCCATATAGCCCTTTGCATATCATGATAATTATCTGAATGCTTTCTTATAGCATTACCATAATATGTGGTCAGCTGATCAATGAGAACATCAGTGAGTCTACCTTTACCACTAAGAGGTTTATTATCAGCCAGTTTTTTTCCACGATATTCATTCTTCAGTTTCCTCAAAAATTGCACCCATTCTTTTCTGTACATGGCCTACGCATTCTATTTTGGAAACTGGAACACTATATTGATTATTTTTTGATATAGACAGAAACTTTTTACAGTTACCGTCACCTATGTAATTGGTATAACGAACAGAATGCTTTTCTTCTGATCGTGAAAACATATCAACCATACCATTTACCTCCATTTGTGCAGATGACCCTGAATGGTTTTTACTACACACTTCCTCGTGTTTACATTTCCATTCCTTACGAATTTCTTCAGATACTATATTTCTTGCAGCTTCACAACCCTTGCAGTAGGAACTGGAAACATATCGGTCTATAACTTTACCCGTTTCACTGCCAATAATCGAAGTTGCACCAAACCGTGAAGAATGCCCCCTGGTCTTCCAAGTACCATGTCCACTGACAGTCAAATCTGAAGAACCAGTTTGTTGAATCTTCTTCAGCTGCCTTTTGCATACTACTTTCAGCAACGGTGTGTGTAGCAGCATGTATATGACTTACAATCTTATCATAAGATTTTAGTGTCACAGGTGATGGTAAATCCATTAGTCCACAAAATGCTTTTGATTCTGAGATTCCTCTCCCAATGCACCTCATAGCCAGAATAAATCTTCTGTTTATATGAGAAGCCTTTTTAGTTTTTCCAATCATTCTTGAGTTTTTCACAGAGCAAATTAATTTGCATGAATTACAAGAGATCTGGATTTTTATCATCAGTCCGTACACTATTTCAGAAGTAATAGAGATTTTGTTGTGACATACAACACAACACAAGTATTGTTCTAACGCCGAAAATAATAAGGCTTTATCAATAAAAGCATAGCCATCAAAAGAATCATCCATATTTACTAAATCAGTACGAGAAGAATCCATGACAAGCTTTCTTGAAGACGCAGACAAATTCATATCTGCATCAACACACTCTCTGTTCGTATGTTGATTCCCATAAAACTGATTTTTTTTCCTTTTTTTCGGTCTTTGACCAGATGCTCTCTTACTAGTATTCATTTTTATCTATTAAAACAAAATTTCACAAAAAAAAAATCCCGTGAAATCACAGTATAAAGTTTGTAATACGAAGAGAATAATGCGTATATCAAATTTCAAAAGCACGAGGCAAATTAAGAACAAATAGTCGCAACTTTCAAAGATGAGTTGTTGCATTCCTTATCCCCGAACGTAAAATAAAAATAAAAACCATAGAGAATAGTAAAGTAGAGTTATGGAAATGAAAAACCAAAGGGTTCAAACTCTGGACTCAAAATGTAAACAAACAGTTACGATGACGCAGTTGTCCTTTTAAATCGGCGCAGCTGCACGTGAAGTGTTACATAATCGGTCATAACTCGAGAAATAATGCGAATTTTTGAATGCGGTTTTTTTTATACATTCAGAAATGTTCAAGGATTAAGAAAACATCAAAAACTGAAAATCGATTTTTTGAGGGTTTCAAGGTCCTGTGCCCCCTTAAAGGAGAACCCTGTTAAGGATGTATTTCATAAAATTTTATAAGATTTAAATTTGAATGAGGATGCTAGTTCTCCTTTACATACTGTTGCTGATTTTTTGTGCTATTTATTTAATTTACAGTAAAAAAAAAAAGATATGCTTATATGCGGAAACTTTCATGAAACACATGAAATTAATAGCTTGAATGTCTGTGCTTGAAATGCCCCGCTATATTGAACCTGAATTCAGTGTTGATCAAAGGGGTTTCAAATACGGCAACTGATGATTACGTCAAAAATCTTATTTAAGACGAAATAGTCTCTCAAAATAAAATAAATAGTTTTGCGCCAAAAAGCTATTGGGCTACAGATCAACTGATCCATGCACATAAAATTCAAAAGTGCCCTCAGTGCACTTTCCCGATTATTTCCCTTTATTTCCCGATTTGAGGATTTCAATTTTTTAGGCAGATATAAACTGCTCTGATATAGACAGGGAAACTATTTATGTCTACTTAATTAGGTATCTTCAACTGTTTCTTCAACAATTTTCATTCGTTCCTAAATTACCCGCAGGAAACTATATATATATATATATATATATATATATATATATATATATATATATATATATATATATATATATTATTTTATAGCTTTTGCAAATGTCAACAAAATAATATATTAATATTCTCTTTCTAGATCATTATAAATTAACCTTTTTCAATCTCATATCTGTAAAAATGTTCACTAAAAAACATTTTGAATTTTGTAGTTTATATTTTACATGCATTTAAATATACCTATGAACCGTATATAGAACATATATATTCTACTACAATATTGGTCACATTTCAATTAACTATGAAAATTAATTCCTATCAGTGTTCCTTGGAATTCTGTACAATTCTTCAAGGAAAATCTGCGGTTAATATACATCAAACATAAAAGTTAAAGGGAATCCCTTTTTTAAATTGCAGAATTAAACTATTTGTTTTGAAATTTTTTTATTATACATGCATATTAATTTAATATAATGGAGGAGTAGGAGGCAAATTTTACTGAACAAAAAAAAATGAAGGCAGCTAATTAATTTTTCTGAAATTAATTAGCTGATTCATTATTTCAAAGAACACCATTCTAATTAAAACGCGACATTTGACCTTTCTTAATAAATCATTATAATTTTATACGCTTATAATTTTTTTTATATTTCGTTTAAGTCAAACATGATAAAGGGAATTAATTTCATCTTCGTTTACACTATTTTTACGAGAGATTGTTTTTCTAGAGTAGTACGTCGATAAGCCTTTATATTTTAAAATAGAAAAAATTTTCTCGGTTGAAAAAAACATATTTTTCAAACTTTAGTTTAAAGCATGTAAGTCTTAAAATAAAAGCATTTTAATTTTGCAATTATGATAAGACACCAAATCCGGTCATTTGATTAAACTTTTCTGCCTTCACATATGACAATTAAATGTAAATTATTTTGTCCTTTGGATGTAGGAATGATTTAAATTTTATGGCATAGTATAGTTTTCAATTTAAATCCACTTTTAATTATTCCTTATGTTTCGCTTTTAATGTTAGATGTGTATGTTGACATGATATTAATGGAAAACTCAATTCCTCTACAGGAAAAATTAAGAATAGGAGCTAGTTTACATACATAAGTGTGTGTTGTTATTGTTGATTCTAATGCTGCCTGGTTCAAAGTTCCAAACCATATCCATATAAGCTTTGGGTTATAGTGTGCGGCCCCGGTTTAAATAGCACCACAAGGGTCGGAGTCCGTCTTACTACCTCAATTTTGAACGAGCGACCCCAGGGGCGACATCTGGGGGGATCGTAACCTCCCCTCCCCTTTCTGACTTCAGAGAGGAACTTTCCAGTCTACGGATTTAATGTGCTCATATCCAGGCTAGACACGAATATGTCTGTGTATTTGTGTGCTTGTGTATTCTAGCATTCAATCAACCATCCATTTCGTTTTTCTCCTTTCAATCCATCACACCTAATAATCACTTGATGTAAAGCTATGTTGACTAGTTTGAAACTAGTTGTCATTCTTACTACTTTTATTGTGTATTTTAAAGAGGCTGGGCTTTTCTGTTCTGGTTATTGCACAAGTTCTATGCAAAAGCCGTTGTTAATTTTGACAGTCACAATAATGTAAAGATTTTTTTTTTCATATAACTTCCTTTTTGCTTTTTTTTCTTTAGCTACGGTTTTTTCAACATTATAAGTTTAAAGCCAAATAACAAATGAGCATGAAAAATAAAAATGTTAAATGGAGTATATACGAAACTTTATCCTCTCATAAATGACTAAAGTCATGTCTGATAGTGCATCAAATGATGCCTGAAACTGATACCTCTTCTCGTACGTTCTGATTCGTTATACAAGCACCGGATGTATGAAGAAGGAAAAACTCAATGAAATCTTTAGAAGGAAGTATAATAGTGTCATTATGTAGAAAGTGGTTTGTCACTAAACAATATGTGTTTGGCATAAATTTTATAATATGAGGCTTAAGAAGTTTTGAAAAATTTTTTTTTAAAACGATAAAAATATAAAACAAAGGTAAAAGATATGATAGTGTTCCATTTGTTTGAAATGCCTCAAAATAACAAATAAATATACATATGTGTATACATACATTTAAGTCATAAGATGTTTAAATCCACACATTTAAATACAGTATTTCCCCATTCAAATTTATTCACCATCATTCCCAACAATAGCTCGTTCTTTAAAATGACTGAGTGTTTTACAAATTTTGGGCTCCATGTGACAGTTTTTTTCCCATCGATGAGTAAAAATGCTAAAATAATTTAACTCACCGCTAATAAATTCTGCATGAGTAGTTCAGAGAAAAAATTACTCTTTGGTATTGCGTTTTCCGCACTACGCATGATCAAAAATTATAAACCATGCCCCTTTTATATATATTTTTCTAAAGAACGTCCATATCCCACTATGACCCAAATACTTTGTAATAATTTTCACTAGAACGAAACAATCTGAACGAAACAACGTACAATTTGCTTCTCAGTAGATAGCACATCTCAGTACATGGCCCTCGGGTGAGGCGGGGTTCTATAAGTCGGGTAATGTTAACTCGCGAAACACCCGTGCATGGGCCTCTGAAAATCCCTTTGTCACTCAGTAAAAAACGCGCCATCATCAATAATGGGTGTTTTGTGCACGATGTATCGGTTGCGCATAGAAGGCCCTATTTCCTTTGACTCCGATGTATGTCTGGACATATTTGAACATTTCCTGAATGAACTGGCTGATCGTGAGTTCATGGAGGAATGGAGTTCATGGAGGTCTTTCATCGGCACCATGGTTATTTCAAAAGGGCTTTGGTTACCACGGTCACATGATCTGACACCCTCAGATTTCTAACCTTCGGGAGATGACTGTCGGAACAAGCCTCACACGGTAGAAAATTTGAAGGAAATCCTCCAGCGTGATGTTGCTGCTATTCTCTTCGATATCCTTATCAATATAGTCAGGAAAAAGGAGCTCTACATCGAAATTTTTCTAGCAGAAAAATCGCGATCTCTTCCAGAATAGCATGTAATGCAATCTATTATAAACACGTCAGGTATATAGCGTATTTTTTATTCACGTTGCTTCATCCTCCCGAGAGTTATTACAAAATATCCGGGTCCTCTTTCGAGAGAATCACCCTATAGAATTAACACATTTAATTCGTCCCGATCCTTCGGTACAACAAGTATGTAAGAAGTATAAAATAAGTAACCCCAATAAAATTAAATTTTATCTGGCTTATCCTAGTTATACTTCAATATCATTAAATATAAACTGACACTTGCTACACCCTTTTTTCTATATATTAAAGTAACTTGTTTGCGAAGTAGTTTAATCTATCAACGACTCCACATTATCTAAACAGGCAAAGATGTCTTCTATATATCAAATCCAGTCTTTTCTTCTGCAAACTGTAGGAAGAGTTCTACATTATTATTAAAAATGGGTGTTCAATATATAACCATTTATCTTATTTTTTATCGAGAAATTGAAGATGATATGGAAATCATTCGAAAAAATTACTTTGCTTCAGTCGTCACGATTAACAATAAAATATTTCAACTCTATAGTTGATCAAATCGTACTCAATTGTTGCTTATTTATTATATCTGTTATTATAACTTTTAAAGTTGAAACATAAAGTATTTCCTTTAATGAATGCTTCAGAAATGAAAGTTTTTTACGCATGTAATCTATAGATTTGTTTCGTAGATGAATAATATACGTTTCCAGTCGATCATTGTAGAATTGAAAGATATATGTCTAACTTTATTTCTGATGGTGAAAGATATTACAGATTTTACATGACACCTTGTTTAATGTATCATAATGTGAACAGAAAATTAATCATTTATAAATAAATAAAGTATATACTGCAAAGTATACAAGGAATAAAAGATGTGCCCATGAAAGTAAAGATGTCAATGTATGGCTCACCGATCAATAAGATTATTTGTGTTAACTATTCCAATTACAATACCTCTCCTCCTGATTCAGGTAGCTTTCCTTCCCGCACACATCTATATCATTTTTACGTTCCTCTTAGAATTTTAAAATAACTTTTAATAAATATATATATATATATATATATATATTTATTTATTTATTTCACTCTTTGAATATTTAGTGGCCATACAAAGAACTTCTTTCTTATTCTTTAGTTTACCTGTCCAACGACTGAATAGCACTAAAATTTTATCTGTTTCTAATGGTTTAAAAAAGATATATCATTCTTTAGAGGTCTTTAGGGTCATGAAAAAGTTTCAGACCCAAAAACGTCAGTACTTACTTATTTTTTAAAATTTAGAAACCTATTCAGAAAACGTGTGCAGCTTACATTTGTGCTAAAAAGAGGTCTTGTATTTTATAATGCAGCTTAATTATAATGTGTGTGCCCATTTGGTATGAGAAATTACAGGGTGTACTGCAGATACATTATCTAGAAAAATACACTCGGAATATAATGTCACATTAACCTTGTTTGCCAGATCTTACATGAATAATGTGGAGAAAAGGAAAATAAAGTATACTACAAGAAATGATACAAGAGGATCAATAACACACACCGAAACCACGATTCGGATATAAAGGAAATAGCTCTGGCACCTGGTGAAAGATTTTAATGGTCAAAAGAGGACGCCATACACTATGAAAAAGAAACCAAAGAGAGTCTGCAATAAAATAAATGCTGTTGTGGTCGAGGGGTCATAAATGTGTTTATCTCATCATAAATTGGTGGAGACCAAAGAAAGAGGAAGCATTGATTTCCCTAAAAACTCAAAACATCAAAGGAAACCAATAACTAGAAAAAAGGATATGGGGCCACTAACAAATAATCAAAGAAGTTTGACCCTGAAGTATGAAATAATTGTTCATAAATGTTCAAATTTAAAAGAAAATTGATAATTATTATAATTAATAGTGTTATTATGTTGTATTTAACAAACAATGAACTGGTGTTTAAGAATACGGCCTAAAATTAGTGTCTTATAAATTTCAAGATATAGTAACTGCCTGCTAGGATTATGCGAATGGTATGCTCGAGAAGCATGAGAAAGTCTGCGAAAAGGTAGAGCATGAACTAACGAAGTAAAATTTCATCTAATGGACTCATAGAAATTGCCCTTGGGAATTGATAACTTATTAGATGAATTACCAGTTCAAAAGAGAAAAAAAAAGACTTTAAAAGCCATACCAGAATCACTATAACACAATGAATGTGTCACCTAAATACGCACTGCGGATGTCAAAAACATTCTAATATTAAAATATCATAATTTAATCACACCTCTTGATGGAGACGCCCTATAACTGCAGGACAACATTATTTAACTTGTTTAGCACTGGTTTACGAAAACAGTAGATTACAACTGATTTTCTTATACTAGAAGGTATAAATGCATTTCAATTTATTTATGTATTTACTGAATGCAGAAAATTCATTAAAGTTGTTGTAAATATATATATTGTGAAGTTATTGTAAAAAAAATTAAATGTGAGAAAAAAAATCTTATTAAAACTTTTCTCTATAAAAAATTACATCTTAATCAAAATACTCATTCAAGAAGAATAGCTTTATTTCTATTTTAAAAACAGTTAAAAAATCCGATAATTAAACCATTATCTATTTATAAGGTTCATATTTAGCAAAATATAGCTGGTTTAAGGATTCATATGTTATAAATATATCAGGGAAATTAAAGGATGCCCTTATGAAAGCCAAGAAAAGATTTAGATGGGTATGGAGATTAACTAGAAACTCCTTACGTTAATTTATGCCCCGTTTTCGAAGTAACACTCCTAAAATGCATAAAGTAAACAAACAGTTTTAAATTTAACAAAAATTGAGTAATTCCTTTATTATGCCACCTATTCAGTTCATCATTGGGCCACCTTATGCTCTCAATATTCCTGCGATTCTCTTTGGCATGGACTCTATGAATGTTACTAGGTGGCATGGTCATATCCTATGAACTTCACTTTCCAATTCCTCTAAGTTTTTGATGTTTCTGGATCCTGCTGTCTTACGTCTATTCAACCTCATCACACAAATTCTCATATGGATTGAGGTATGGTTTATTTAAGGGGCTAAGTATGCAAGATGAAGTCCCCGTCAGCTCTTCAAACAATTTCTGGACAATGTGAGCTTTATGACACTGATCAGTTTACTGCTGGAAGTTTCCATCTCCAGTGGGTAAATAATAAAAATAAAACTGGGTGTTAATTGGTCACGACGGCATTAAAATACCTTTGTCATTCAGACGTTCTTCCACTGAAACTCAAGGGCCTAAACAATGATAAAAAACAAGCTAAATCATAGCATATCCTATTTAAAATTTTCATGGCAGTGCACTTAGTAAATTTATGATTTCGTAATTTTTTTCTCCATTAATCGTAGACTGGCATGGTCATGGCGTAGTTGAAAATGGTGTGATCCCTTGGACCTCATTATCCTTTTCCATTCACTTACTGTATAAAACTTTGTGATTCTGTGTGAAGTAGAGACGTTTCATCTTGTTTGCTGCAGACAGTAATGGCGATATGGCATCGTTTCTTCTGTAACCGATGCGGTTTAATAAGAGGTGACCAAGACGTTGAGAGTCTATCCGAATAGGTCGTTGATTAAGATTATATACATAATTTATAGAACTGTTGTCCTTTTGTTACACTTGACAAGTCTGAAAACTATCCTTTCAGCCATTACGACGTTAGGGGACTTTGTTGTCCTCCTTTTGTATACATGGTCAGTAACTGTTCTCCAACACTTCACAATTCAAAGAAAATACTTAAGGAGAAAAACTCAGACGCGAAGTAGCTTCGTTGTTACTCGTTCCACTGCTTCTGGAACCCACACTCATTCCACGTTAATATGTCCGTTAAATCACATTTTACACCCATTTCCTTCTTTGTGACTTGCATAAAATTTTAAAAAGGTCATAAAAAATTCATTACTAAATGCAAATTTATTGTTACAGAATAACAGTTTTTTTCATTTACGAAGGGAAAAATATACCAAATCATCAAATTTGTAAAATATTGATCTCTGAAATTATGTTTCCACCAAAATTTGCTTCAAAACTGGCAGGGAATAGCAAAAGTCTCTGTAAACTAATTTTGTTTTTAAATTTTTATGATAATATAATGCAATTAAAATATTATAATTAACATCACACTTATAAGATATGCAATTTAAATTTTACTTTCTTTTACATTTATTTTTAAAAAGTAGATCAAAATATGAAATTTTATACCCACGAGAACTCCAGAATTTCAACAAAAAAAATCATTGCATCTCAAAGAATACATTAATTCTTTCTATTGTTTATATATCAGACGTCTTTAACACACTTCTTTATAATGCTTTTTACACGTGGATATTTGACAATCCTTGTCTAAATAAGAAACAAAAATAATCACTAAGTAATTATTTTTTTAATATTCATGTTCTCAACTTCCATTTCCAACAAAATTGAAGTGATATAGATAAATTAAGAAGCATCAATGTCGAATCGCTGAGGTGCTCGAATAATTAAAAAAGGTACTTACAATCTGATTAACGAAAAAATATTTGTATGAGGATATTTCTTCGGAAAAAAGTATTAGAGAAACAACAAAAGCATGAAAACCAAAGTAATGAATTGAGTTTAAAGGAAGAACCAAAAATTAAAATATAGCATTTTTTTTCTTAGTATTTCAAGGAAATTCGATTAAATGGCTTACAACCTTTTGATTCATTACAAGCTTTCCATCTGGCTATTACACAAAGATCATTATTTGAACATAAAAAAGCACATTAAAATTATTTATTTATAAGGAAAAATTTATCTTTTGAGCATTAATATATAAATATATATATATATATTATATATATATATAGATATATATATTATATATATATATATATATATATATATATATATATATATATATATATATATATATATATATATATATATATATATATATATATACAGTATGCCCACTAAAGTCCCTTCCCACCCTCTTAACTTTGGAACGGCTGCTGCTATATGCATAAAAGTGTGTCTAGGTATAGTAAAGTAGCCATGCGCTACTGAATTAAACAACCTACCGCGCCACCTGGTGGAAAAACTGCGGAGTTAGCATTCCTATCTCGAAAACGGAACGAGATAGGGAAAAAAAGTGATTTACAAGGTTGTAGAAAATCATCCATTTGGTACGAAAAGATACCTTGTGGACATTAGGAGAAGACTACAACGGTTCAAACGCACATTTGTTTTTTAGTGATTTCCTACACTGTAACGTTACAAAAGGATCTGAGAAAGAAAAAAAAACTAATTTTAACAATACACTATTTGAGATGATCAAACTTCTCACCGTCAGCTGCAGTACACATTTCGATCCTCGTTTGAATGTCACGTTGCACACGTTGGAGCATAGAGCGAGACACGTTGGCACAATCATTCGTAGTTCGTCGTTTAAGGTCCTGGAATGTTTGTGGAGGGGTCGCATACACCTGTTGTTTCAGATATCCCCACAGGAAAATGTCCAGGGGAGTCAGATCAGGCGAAACGTGGTGGCCACTCTTCGAAACCGCCATACCCAATTATTTGGTCTCCGATTCCTTTACGAGGTACTGCTTCACTGGAGATCTCAGCTTTGGAGTACTCAGCCATGACCACGAGCATCAACATACTACAACCCCAAGAAGATGTGTCCTCTTTTATAGCTGTCCTCAGGTGAACAGGCGTGACGTTTCTGTACGATTTGCTTACTGCAAAAATTTCGAAAAACCAAGCGCAATTTGCGTTGAGTTGATGCGACACTGTTTTACACGATCTACGTATTGTCTACTATGTTTTATAAAGACAATCAGTACAAGGATGAAACCCTCGAGGTTTGAACCGCGGTCCTTTTGATTGGGGATCAAAAAGCGATATACCACTGAGCACATTGCGGTGTCGTGTGTTTTCCCGAAAGAGAATCATTTCTCCTTTCGTTCAAGTTTCGTGACGTCACAGTGGAGAATCACGAAAAAACAAA